>JAZBGW010000276.1:19577-30601 GCA_037464815.1 Mylabris variabilis
ACGAATTTAGCACGTTTGTGAACTATTTGAGGGGCACGAAATTTTAATAATTGATAGTTTTGATCGATTTAGCAAAAAAGATAATCGAAAACATTTTTTCGGTATTATTCCACAAATTATAATTATGTTTAGTTTATGTTTCTGAAAAACATAAAAAAAAATAGTGCATTAATTTAAATCGACCTGAAGCAACCAACATACTTACAAACCTGTTGTAAATGCGTATATGAGATGGTAATACTGTACTGTTAGACCAATTATTGACTATCTTATCTGATTCAAGTAGTAGACCTAATCTTTATATTTATGAAATAAAGCAATGAGTTTTGAATTGTTATGTTGCCCAACAACAAATACCAAAACAGATATAACAGATAGAAGAACGCTCATTGACCTTTTTTTAAAAACAATTAATAAAAGTTTAATGCCTATGGGTAGACAAACATGTAACAAAATATTCTAAATTCTGTTTGTATGAGCACATTTTTTTGACATTTATTTTCAATCAGTAACGTTCCCACGTATGCTATCATTCATAAACACAGCAGGAATTGTTGTCGAATAAACTTTATATATTTTTTATTAATCATTGTACGTACTATTAACTGATTTATTGATGACAATCAAGGAAAAATACTAATCAATTTATTTGCTTTTTATTTTAAATAGAAAAACGAAATTAGAATTTTGAGATGATTTAAAACAGAAAATGTTCCGCCACTGGTTAATTTCTAATGATTCTCTTTTCCTATACATTTTTTTTTGTTTTTTTGTTCTAAACTATATCTCATTAATAAAATTGTAAATTTATTCTTTTTTTCTCGCTTTTGGTAAAACTAATTAGAAAACCAACCAGTTTTTGCTACATTTCAATATTGTTAAAAACTATAAAAATATTAATACTCTTTGAAATTATGCAGAAAAGAAGTAAAAAAATAGTTAACATTTTATTCAAAAGCGATATTTTTACATGTTTTATTAGTTTTAAAAGTCAAAATTTTTTACGATCCATATACGGAGAAAGAGATAAACAAATTTGGTAATAGCCAATTTGTATGTAAATTCCATATAAAACCATAGAAATTGTAATGTTAATAACGATGATGATTATATTGATAATAAAAATAAGTAACTATGGTTAATTATATGCAGATGTGCTGTTGTCTTCGATGATTATAAAACTATTATTAATCGTCATCTATTTACGGATTATATTGAACTAAAATGTTTTTATATACCTACAACTAAAAAATACGGTGCTTATTTTTCTTAAAATAAAATCCAACTAATCGGATAATTATTGTGGAAACCACAAATTGTTTGAGTAGAAGCTGTAAAAATTCTTGTAACTCGTAAAATAATTTGGAAAGTTAATCGGGAAAAGCAGCAAGACAAAATTACCATATAAATGTCGAGTCTCAATTTTATGCTCTTACAAATCGTTTTTCATATTTTTCTTGTTCCTTATCCGTTTTAATCAATTAGAAATTGACAATATTGTATCGATCTATTCCAGTGGTCTTTAAATTGTGTTCCGTGAAGCCCAGGATTCCGCGATACATACCGGGTGAGTCACCTAAAACGAAAAGTTCTCATGGCAACTCCCATTATTTCTCGAGCAAATCGAGAAATATTTCAAGGATTTATAGGAGGATCTCTAGAGAATATGTTAGCAAAATTAGAACCTCGTAGTTCATTTGGAAGTTGGTCAAAAAACGATCGTTTCTGACGACGTAGCGATTCTCAAAAGCGAGCTAAACACACAAAACGACTTAGAAATTACTCGAGAATTCTCCGATCGTGAAACAATTAGGAATTTTCCACCCTTTTTCTAGAATGCAAAGGAGAAAAACGAAAAAAATTTACTGTTTGGAGGGGATCTACGAGTCATTCTTAGCCTTTTTGTGTGTTTAGTTGATTTTTGAAAATTGCGACTTTGTCAGAAACGAGCGTTTTTTGACCAACTTTCAAATGAGCTACGAGGTTCTAATTGTGCTAAAATGGTCTCCAGCTACCATCCTACAAATCTTTGAAATATTTTTCAAATCGTTAGCCAAATAATGATAGTTGCCATAAAAACTTTTCGTTTTAGGTGAATTACCCGGCCAGTCAAAATTAAAAGTCGGAAAAAATTATAAAGCACGCAAACTAGTTGACTAGTGTTTATTAAATGAAAAATATTTATCTAAGGGTGGAAAGGGGTTATCCGTAAAAATCTTATAGTTCAAAGGATTCCGCAAGTCGATTAAGCTTGAAGACCACTATTCTATTCAGTGAAATTCGATTATACAGATCGAGCACTTTCTATAGGTAGGGGAAACCGGGGTAAATTGAAACATGAAAAGTCTGCAGTGATTCAATAATTTATTTTTACAATCACTTCTTTCCTAAATAATTTTAATATAAACTTTCATCTTCAATAAACATTCATCAATCATATAAATTAATCATTTTAAGTAAATATTATTATTATTAATGATTACATTTAAGTAGTCGAAAAAGTGCAATTGGTCCCAGGACCGGAGTAAATTGAACTTGAATCAGGGTAAATTGAATTCATGCTAAAAAAATATTAGAAAATCATTATTCGTATACATACAAAATTACTTGTATGACCACGATAATTGCATTTTTTAGTGACAATTTCCATATCAGTATAAATAAAAAAATTAATAGTAGTTATGTTATGTTAGCGCTTGAAAATTAGTTTTGCGGCCAAACACCATGATTAACATGGTCGTTAGCCATTTGTATAGTATGTAATCTGTGTCGTCTATGGGCATACCGCTGCGCTGTGACCAAGCTATTTTGCCCCAACCAATTTTCCTCAAATTACATTTTTATAAGAATATTTTTTAAAATAAATGTATTTTAACCGTTAATAGTTATTTAATAAATTAGTTTGTTAATGAAGCCCATTAACAAACGAATTTATTACAATATTTTTATGATGGTTATTAAATAGTTTAATGATTGCAGAAGTCGATGAAACAAATTTCAATGTATTAACTTAATGAGAAGTAATTGTAAACTAAAATTTAAAATAACAAAAATAATGGTTAGGAAGGATCAAAATAATAATTTCGTCTTTTTTTTTCGTAGAAATCCCAAAATTCAAAAAATCGTCAATTACTTCACCACGATATTAGACTTCATTGTTTTTGATTTCATGTGTATACATGTATTTATATATAAATAATTACAGAAATTCAATTTACCCCCAACGACCATTTACCCCGGCTTCCTCTACATTTGAAAAACCATCGGTTCCGCTCATCTGTTCCACCTGTATTTGAGTTAGAAGAAGACAGAGACATAATAGGTGATCAAGAAATGATGGCGCTTATTACTACATACCCTTAGTGACTTGACCAAACAAACGACTTTCTTTAATATTAAAAAATTTATCTGCTTTAAATTTCACAATTTTTCCTTTCAAAGACATGAGTTTGATATCTTTGTCATACGGTATAAGAATTGTTCGTGGAACATTCCATTATAAATGCATCGGACAAGGAAGGGACTACCCTCAAGATTATTTGTTAGATAGTATTTTCTTTGAGCTATAAAATATTCATAAGAGGTAAGCTTGTAACACAGGGGTAGAGGTATCTTTTTTAATTATTTATACTGTTTAGTTACATGATTAGTTTACAAAAGTATTTTTCACGCTAAACAAACCTTATTTTTTATTAATTATGGTGATTTGAAAAAAATTGTTGGTAAGCAATAAGAGTAACATGGTGTTCATTAAACCGAATGGATAATTTGTCAAACATTCTTAGATTTTCATTTCTCTTTTAGAATATTTGAAAATACAAAAAACCGATGTGGAAATACAGTTAATAAAAACTTGCTCTAATTTCGTTACTAACAATTAATGAAATAAACATTGCTTTTTAAAATAATAGTTTAATAGAAATAAATAAAAAAGGCTATCGAAGAAGAGGGATTTGAACCTTAACTATTGTCGGACCATCTATTCAAATTTTTTACCTCTTCTCCTGTGCTTCAAGCTCATCATTTAAAAATTTCGTAGCCCCTAATAATAAATATCTATTATCTTACGAATATCGGTATTTTGAGGATAGTCCCTTCTTTGTCTGATACATTGGTTGATCAACGTTTCACATGCTTAGGTATGTATCTGTTTGTTCATTGTAAAATTGTAAAGTCTAAAGCTGGTAAATGTTTTGGCACAAAGAAGGTGGTGTTTTTCGTCAAAGAAAAAAAACTGGAAATAGTAGCCGCTTTCAGTTCTAATTTTTAGACCACCTATTTCCTATGCATCTCTTTCTAACTTATATGCAAATGCAACAAAGGAACGGCCACGATATTTTTCAAATGTACCCATTTTACTACCCAATACTGTATAAAACATTTTGTACGTATTGTTAATACAGTAGTATTTTCTTTATTTAGCTATCTTTTCAATCGGACAACTACCAGCTCAAAAGATTTCTCTATCTTTTTCTCTCACCTCACCTAACCGAAATATAATTAATTTATGTAATTATTTTCAAGTCGGTACATAAAAATGTCGAAAACCTGTTTCTAATCAAGATTCGGGTAATAACGTTCAAATCCTCTCATCGGACATTTTAACTAGTGGGTAGGTAGTAAGATAGATAATATGTGAAATTGCGTCAGCGAGTCCACCAATAATATTAATAATAATAATAAATAATACCATCTATTTTAGAAATGTGATCTTGTTATCTTTGTCTTGTTCAATTGATGTTTTATTAGAATATAAAATATAGATAGTATAGAAAAAAAAAACGAACATGAGACAAAAATATAACATACCAATATGTATATACATATATGTATAGTATAAAATAACATCATTATTGAATCTATCTTTGTCTGTGTGAGAATTTTTCAAAGAGGACATACCAAATCTTGTTCTTTTAACAGCTAGATTTAGTACATTTGATTTTAACTCACTCTATACATATTCAGAGAATTTTCCATTAAAATTTCTTATTGTAACGGATTTCGAAATCTTCCAATAACGTTTTTTTTATATACATATATATATAAATAAATAAATTTTATATACAGTTGTGTGGGTCCTTTTAGTTCTTTTTTTTATTATTCAATGACTTCAAAACATGTCGCAACTGATACCAGTCATATTTCAAATTGTTTCAGGACTTTTGTTCTATGATATATAACCAAAATTTTTACATATATGTTGTCTTGTTTCATTTATCTTTTGGTATAGTTGTTATTTACCATCAAGTAGATTTGTAATATTTGGTGAAACAATATATATCTTTTTATTGTCATTGTATAGAATCATGACAGTCTTACATTCAATTTAAATAGTCGCTCATTTATTATTTAAGTGTATTGTGGGCGGTGATCCACAATCACTAAAGATTATACGATAAGATGATTGCTTTAAAACATTCAAAATCATCTTATTTGATGTTCAAACTCTTATTGTTAAGGATGATTTTAGTAACAAAAATAGAACTACTCGAATTAGAGATCATTTCGAGAAATAACAGAATTGTGTTAATTATAATAATTGAAATGTCAAAAACTGACTGACATGGATTCTGTTACACAACTGTCTCTTAAATCAATGGGGGGTCACTAGTCAGCAATGACTAGTCGCTCTTAACCCGTGCTAGACTCAAAATAGTTAAACAACACTGTTATAGACACGTGCCACATCACGTGTGTTATTCAAGATAAAAATGCAATCTGTAGATACTGTTTTATTTTGTTTTTCAAGAGAAATAGTTTCATGATTTCCTCGACAATCATTAAATACCCGGTTATTTTTATCGAACTGAAAAGACGTTCCAATTACAAAAATGATTAAAAATATTCTTTGGATGATTATTAAATCCTATTGGCTTATATTCAATGTTTGTGACGGATAATCTGTACAACATACATATGTATGTAGATATAGTATATCTGTGTTGTACCCTAAAAATAAATGCGTTTCATAAGGACGAATAGAATTAGGTTGGCTGATTAATATTTGTTAACGTTAATTAAAAATAGAACTTTGAAATGAATTACGTTTATTTGAAACGTTTCATACTTCTTTTGCTTTTATTTTATTGTTGTTGTATAACTAAAATTAGGTTGTTTTCTAATATTTTAGTTAAATATCAACAAATCTTGGCAAGTATAATCCATTAAAACGCCTAGAATTGAATCGTTCTTAATCAACACAATACCATTGTCATGCTTTTGTATTAATCAACAATAGAGAAAATTAAATAATTAATTACAATAAAACGATACGAAGGATAAGGAAATGACAAATAAAAGATGTCGACAACAACAGGATCAGTAAGAAGGGATGCTGATGAGTGTTTGAAATTTTGAAAGACCATATTACTAAAATTAATTGAAATTAATACAATTAGCAGTATGTTTATGTTTTTTTTCTTCTATAACTTTGTACAATTATCAAAAACGAAATACTATGTGCGTGGGTTATGTTACGTAAATAATAGAGAAAATGATGATTGAGAAACGTATAAAACGTACAAACATTTTCACAAAAATATAAAAATACTCTCTGCAGGCTCCTTAAATAAATTACCAACAAAATCTAACAGACGGACACTTAAATATATGTTGCGAAACATTATTTTTGTTCTCATTTTTGAATCGTAAACGAATTTTTTTCCCGTCAATATTTGTTATGTATCATACAAAAAATATACGAAAGTATTATTTAAAATCTATCTACATGTATACTACATATGAGTGGATTAGTAGGGGAAACCGGGGTAAATTGAACCATGAAAAGTCTGTAGTGATTCAATAATTTATTTTTACAATCAGTTCTTTCCTAAATAATTTCAATATAAACTTTCATCTTCAACAAACAATCATCGATCATATAATTTAATCATTTTGAGAAAATATTATTATTACTTTTAATGATTATATTTAAGTAGTCGAAAAAGTGCAATTGGTCTCAGGACCAGGGTAAATTGAATTCATGCCAAAAAATATTAAAAAATCATTACTCACACATACAAAATTATCCCCTTATTAAATTATTACTTGTATGACCGCGATAATTGCATTTTTTTTTAGTGAACATTTCCAAATCAGTATAAATAAAAATTTTAATAGTGATTATGTTATTTTAGCGCTTGAAAATCAGTTTGCGGCCAAACACCAGAGGGCTATTTAAACCAACTGATTAATACGGTCGTTAGCCATCTGTATAGTATCTGTGTCGTTTATCCGCATACCGCTGCGCTGTCACCAAACCATTTTGCCCCAACCAATTTTCCTTGAATTACATTTTTACAAGAATATTTTTTAAAATAAATGTATTTTATCCGTTAAATATTTTTATGATGGTTATTAAATAGTTTAAAGATTGCAGAAGTCGACGAAAATAATTTTAATGTATTATTTGAATGAAAAGTAATTGTAAGCTAAAAATTAAAGTCACAAAAATAATGGTTAGGAAACATCAAAACAATAATTTCGTTTTTTTCCTCAGGAATACGAAAATTCAAAAAATCGTTGATTTCTTTACTTTCACCACGGTATTTATCCTTCATTGTTTTTGATTTCATGTATGTACTTGTATTTATATTCAAATAATTATAGAAATTCAATTTACCCCAACGTTCATTTTACCCCGCTTTCCCCTATATAGAAATATCAATGAAACAAATAAAGATAGATGATGTCTGTTTAGAATTGTGGAGAATTTTGGACACCAGCCATCGAACTGACATTTATTTCGATTTTATTTATACATTTTTCACGTTCATGAGAAGGATTTGAAATGATTTTCGTTTTTTTTCTTCTTTTAATTCTGTCGTATCTTTGTATGATTATGTTGTAGGTGTGAAAGCTTTATTTTTTCTCCAAAAGACTTTTATTACCGATTTTATATTTTTACTTTAATCTCTTAGTTATTATTTATAAAACAAATGTATTAAATTGAGATGATAGTAAACTTTCCGACATTTGATCTAGCCTAGTAGGTAATAAGAAGTCGAAAAATAAACACAGAAACAACGTGTAGCATGTTTAAGCTATATTGTCTTCTTTTTTTCTGTTAGTTTCTTTGTCTGCAACTGTTGTTCTTTGGTAAATTAATTGAGGAACCCAATTTTCTAAAATTATTGGTGATTGTTTCAAAAGAACAAGTTAACATTCCATTCGTCGGTTTAAGTCCCCAACACCGTCCCCTGTTCGGGGTTTTTGCACTATTTATTATTATTAAAGTCAATTAACCGGTCTTAATTAACATTAAATTGAGAACTAGTTTTTTTTTCACTAGACACACACAAGCTTGCTTGTTTTTCGGCAAAAACACTTCTATACATATTTAAATTAAAAAATTAAAACCGACCTCAAATGTGTAGGTGGTAAAACTATTATTTAAACTTAATAAAAAGTTAAACGGAATAAATAAGGCTATTATAGATGAATATATATATAACATAAAATTTACCAACACGATCAAAAGCATAATATATCAAGAAGTCATTTTATAAAGTGGCAGATTATTCATGATATCCTCGGCACTTTCAGTAATGACACCATTATTCACATTTTCCTACTTTTCACAATTTGTGTAATACCGGTATTACCCCCATAATTTTCGTTAGAAAATATGTTTTATAAGTTGCTACTTATTTTTATATCAACAGAGGGTGGAAATAACGAATTCTTCCTTGTTATAAAATCGAATTTTTTAAACTAGAATAAAGTTTTTTCAAAGCAACAACGACAACAATAAGGAAACGGATTATTTTTTTTATTGTTGCTTTTATTTCGACCATCATTGAGATGTCTAATAATCTAATAACACTAGTTTTAGACAAGATTTAACTTGGAAATTTAATAGATAGAGGAAGTTATAAAATACTACACGAATAGATTTCTCTAATAATAATCATAAGAAAAAACTTATTGAACAAGGCAAAACCATTTCCTTAAACGTTATCGTTATCACACTTTATAGAGAAGAAGTTGATTAAATTGTACATTATACTGATGGCTGGTGAAATCCTTTAATTATTATTTCTTGGAAAGAAAAAAGAAAATACAAGATTACTTGACATTTACGAATAACTTTATTAGTTAATTATTAAATAAAAATGCTTTATGAAAAATGTATATGAATTTAGTTTGGGAACCGGATGTGGTTAAACAAACATAAGGAAAAAATTAGTATAGAAATGAAGTAAAAATCCAATAATTATGTACATACATGGTAACGACGAGAATAAAAGTGTACAAAATTATATTTTTCTAAAATGAGAACTAACTAATTAGAACTTTTGTTTTAATTTATAATGAATGCGTCGTTTATTATAAATTTTGATTCAATTTTTATCTAACAAAACGAAAACATTGCTAATAAATGTTATAATGTACAATTAATAAAGCTCAAAGAGGTCATAAAGGGATTTAATGATAATCTTAAAGTTTCAGGAAACGTCCCCTAAGAAAGGTTCCAGTAGTTCGATGAAATGATGGTTGTTTTACCCTAGTAAACCGATAGAATTTTTTGCCTCTTATACACGTAAACTATTGAAGTTAGAATGGGATTGCGAATGTTTTAATGTTAGAAAAGGTTAGAAAGATAAAAGTAATTCGATATAGTAGAAGAGAAGAAGCATTAAAGCACACACACGCACTGTAATACGTTTTACAACACAACACCCAAAAGCTATACCATATGTTGCAATCACATTTAGGACTCTCCTTTATATGTATACATCTACGAGCTGACTTTTAGTTTTCGTACATGAATAGGTTTCTATAACCATTACACTAGATGAACAATGAGAATTGATTTCTAAAAATATCGAATTTTCATCTATTTAAACTAAATTTTTTCAGCACTAGCATTCTATTTATAATTTTGCTTAAGTTTCTCGTTCGTTTAATTTTTAAATACCAAAAGATTTAATATGGTGATAAAATATTGTATATGCATTTAGAACATGGTAGAAATGAAAAAGGCACGAAACTGTGATGGTCAAATCTACACGAAATATCACATTGCATGTTGCAACAGCATATGTCCCAATGAACATCAAACTAGACGCCGGAAGTTCAATGTGTTTCTCATATAATAAGAACTAACAACTGCATCTGGCCCTAATATTTTGGCACTTATCATTTCTAAGAATATTTTCAATATATTTCAGTAATATTAGTAGTAGTAGTTGTTGTTGTTGTGTTGATTGGCCAAAACCAGACTAAAAACACGTAGATCTCATTAATAATATGTCAAAATTTATTGACTTTTGAACAAGAAAACAAGCAAATTTATACACAACACTTGATACACTTCCATATAATTCTCGTGTATTTTCGAATACAATTTACATATTTTACGAAAAAACATCAACTGTTATTAATTGGCGACATTTTTTTTAAATTGAGATTTTTATTAGAAGCCGCCGAAAAGGAAGCAATTCGATTTGTACAATCAGTTTGTTGTTGTTGTACAGTTGTTGTTAGGTCAAAAATCTTGTTGTAGACTAATTAATTTCGACTATAGTATCACATAAATAATTGTCAGAAATTTTCTCATTATAACATAGGTATGTACACTGGTATGTTTATAGTAGGTATATAAGGTGTACATAGTTAATTAAATTTAAAGATATGGTTGGTTATTTTTCATTTAACTATTATAATACATTTTTATACGATTAATTTTATTATAAAATACTGAAATGGATACAATTCCCATTACCGAAAAAATACTATAAAGTTCACGATAGGTCAGTCGCCTTCTAATGGACAACATGTCTATTAAACAATTCTAATCGTTTCGAATGATTGCCGATTCGAAAAAGTAGTGTTTTCCCAATAACGTACATTATAAATTTTCAAGTTTTTGAATAAATGTTAATAATACTAGAAACATGCTAACACTCATCCCACATTTCAAGGTATGTTTCCTTCCGACTTTCGCACGAGTTGATAAAGATACATATTCGATATCACTGTCAAAAGAATCAAACTATACAGGGGCTTCATTAATGATCGAA
>JAZBGW010000277.1:0-30562 GCA_037464815.1 Mylabris variabilis
TTCTTCATTGAGTTAGTCTAAAATTAATTAATTATCTTCACGTTAATTGTGACATTTCAATTGGAAGTTGTTTTGCTAAACCTTTTAAGTTTTATATTTTTTTCAGACGAGAAAATTGAACAAAATTGAAAATTTCGAATAACTGAAAAATTGAGGGAATGATGCTCATACAGTTCGATGCAGAATTTTTTTCTCTATCCAACCATATAAAGAAAGATTTGGTGTTCTATTTAAAATAAGTATTATAGTTTGAAAATTGCCTGAAAAAACATTCATTTGAGCTAAACGCTGAAAGATAATTGAATTCTGTTTAAATTAATAAAAAATACATTATTTGTACTAATTAAATTCCAAGTTTCAATATTTAAAATGCTATAGCTTTAAAAATATGAATTTTTCAATCAAACATTGCAAATTTTAAAATTGCACTAAAAGCTGAAATATCTGAAAAACTGTCAGAGCTAGACCATGGGTCATATTATCAAAGTCCCCTTCAATTTAATCAAAGAATACAAGAATGTAATAAAAAATACAGCATTTTATTTAAAATAAGCAGAACTAGACATAACAGATATCATCACCATTAATCATCCTGTATGTGGTGTCATTAGTATATCGTGAAATTCTCAAAACTGTCCCTCCGCAATTCTCTATTTCTGTATTAAAAATTAAAGTTGAAACAGACGCGGGACACCCGGGGCGGGTTGAATTTGTACAGAAATAGTCGTATCGGTTACTGTACTTATCGCCATAATTTCGATTGCGTCTTTGCTAAATTTGGCCAAAAAAAGAAAAATAGGGGGGTGATTTAAAATAGAATGATTAATATGGAAATTTTTAATTATAAATATCTACAATTAACAACATTTCATTTATTATTCGCCGTATCTAGAATACTTTTAAAATCTGTACTAATACCAGGACTATCGTCAATAACAATATTTCCAGTTGTACGCGATGTTCCAGGTCTTATGAAGAGATCTTCAGCACTGTCGTCTTCATCGTCTTCATCTTCAGTTTGTGCTGTAATTATAATTTTTAGAAATCGACGAATTTCGGTACAATTTTTATACCTAAATAGGAAGGATGCCGATATCGATTCTTCCATATTTTATACGCCCCATACCCACAACCGCCAACTAACATGATTGTTGTAATAGCAATAACAGTTCTAAACAAGTTTACCTATTGGATTTCATTAAAATTAATTAAAAGTATCGATTATTGTTGTGTTTTTGTGGCTTACAGACGGATCATTTTCATAGACTTCTTCCCAATCTTTTGTTACAATCATCCGTATAGAGCGTACATTATAATCATTGTGTCTAACACCGCGTGATACACAATTATATAGGCCTTGTTCGTTTTCAGAGACTGCCTGAAATCATTTCAGGAATGTCTATTGAATTAGAAACAGTATTACATAACACGTACACAATAATTAGTAGAAATAAAATATTAGAAACGTGACTTACTCGAATTGTTAGATTACCAGATAGAACTTCATATTTGTATTTGCTGTCATCGAATCGATTACCCGGCCCTACGATCGTATTTTTCTCATCTAAATGCCAATAGAGAAAAATATGATTCTCATCATTACTACGACATACTAACGTTACAGTTTCACCGAATGGTACTTGTTTTATAACAACCGATTTTATATTATTATCATGAATATTATCACTATTATTATTAATGGCTTTACCATAAATTTGTAAAATATTATTTATATTATAGAGTAATAATAAGAATAATACATTAAATTTTATCATCGTTTTTGTCTTACGTTACGTGCCAAGGTGATGCGCTATCTTTAAATAAATTTTCGGTTTACGTATAGGCGGAAAACACAAAACGAATTTCTAATTTATGAACTTTTCAATCAGATGAAAACCTGATTTCACAATATCATGATATAAGGCGAATGAGTGAAGCTTTTCAACGTCACAACGAATCATATAAATTTAGATCAGGAAAACGTCAGTTTGTGTCGGATAGGAAGCCAAAAAGACGAGCCCCTCTAAAGTTTTAATAATAAACCAACCAACGAAAATAAATTAGTTATAAATTATTAAAAAAATAAATATTTGTATTAAACATATTAGATAAACAATTTGATAGACACGTTTAGATAATTGTTGATCTTTTCACTATTTTCACTAAAGATTATACGAAATTTCCATGGTAAATTTGGCATTATTGCGAGTATACAACATTCTTGAATCCTCTTAAATTTTATGGTATCATTGAATTAGCGATTCTGGATAAAAATAACGCATTCTTTCACACAGAAAATCAACAATTCTTTGCAATTAAATTCGTACAATTTACGATTTATAAACATTACAATCATTACATCCTGTTGGAATACTTAAAATTAGCATCTTTTACTAGGATTTCGTTAATATTTACTTCCAATATCCTTGAAATTTCTGTGTAATATTTATAAATTGTAATTTATGCAAATTTATTGATCAGCATTCTCATTAAACGAATCTTAAGCATTTTTATCGTATAATATAACAGGATTAGGACGGATTAATTGTGAATTATTTTACGATTTTTATAATAATCAAATCGATTGTTTAATTCCTACGTTTTTACATTTTCGATAATATTAAATTGTAAAAAACTGTAGATATCAAAAATAACAAGAATAACTTTCCTATTATTGAAATTAACGAAACAAATCTCTTCTTTAGTACTTCTATACAGATCTGAGTAGAAAATAAAAAATTGCATAACTAAACAATAGTATAAACCACAAAAAACAATGTCATCTATAAGGCACATTCTAGAACTGAGAAAGAAAAAATATTGCAAAAATTATAATAATTAATGATTAGATAAATTAAAGTCTTTTTGAATACTATTAAAATAATCTCGAAAATAAATTAACCGAAACTTTGTAACTTATTATATTAAATCGATCAAAAAGTTAATAAATAACGTAAAAGTCACGATATATAAATAAATTATCACTATTTTATATGATTTTCGTGTTGTAGAAATTAGAAATAATAATAAAAATATTAGACTATAGATAATCACCAAATTTGAACATTTTCTGATATTTTTTTTATACAAAATTTCCACTATAGAACGCCTCTAAAGTACGCGGTATATCTTCGGTAAAACCAGCAATATTTAAAATATTCTTCGAATCATCAAATGGCAATACTTTATGACTCGTTAAACAAATTCTCACAAATCTATAAATATTAAAACAATATTAATTTGAATTGAATTAAAAATATTAATAGAAATAATTACTTTGTATTTGGACGATTCATTTTCATACAATATTTATTTAAACTTTCTGACGGTGTTGGTAATTTATCTTTTAATTCTTTTGGAATCAATGCTAACGATGTTGAATTTTGGATATTGATAAAAACATCAATTTGTTTCTTTTTATTTATTGCAAATTCGAATGGTGCCTGCGGTAGAATATACGTTGATTTGAATTGTTGTAATCTTTGTATTGAATCATTTGCTGAGAAACCTACAATTTATTTTACATTTATTGTCAAAAAAAAATTCTATCTACGACTTATATATAAAATGGTTCATTATCCCCTCTCGTAACCCAATTAGAAATTTTTCATTAATTTAATCCAATGTAAAAAAAACATGGTAACCAGAGAAATGAATCAAGCGACAATACCTATACATTTAAAAATAAGTCGTAGATAAACACAACAATACAAGTCGCTATAATGTATGCTATTATTACCTGGAATTATTGCAACACTCGCTCGCTTCGTTCGCTCGTGTTGTAATAATAGCACTCATTATAGCGTCGTTGTATAATATACTATTAATACTTACATTTTGATAAATCAACAAGATTAATACGATCATCACAAAAGACAGCTAGTGTAACGTAATTTTCAGCTTTTTGAAAAAATCGTATTATACCATAAGCTGCTTCAATTGCTGGTATCGAACGATTATGGAAACAAACTGTATTACCTTTAATAATATCCAATGTGATAAAGAAACGTAAATCGGTTCGACGTACATTTTGATATGATAAAAATAAACATTTATTTAAACTATGAAATAATGGTGGACATTTTGGTTCAATCGGTGTTAAAATCCGCTTAACTCTCTCCTTGCCTAATTCATCTTCATTCTTTTTCAAATAAGTAACAAATTGTGGATCACGTCTCCTATTAAAAATTCATATGATATCATTTTTAATTTATTTTTAAAAGAATACAACCTACTTGCCACCTTTTTCAAATATTTTCATATACATAAAAACTTCAATTGGATGTATATTACTGTCTTTAATTCGATTTTCATCCGATAAACATGCAATAACACTATTGTAGATTGGATTATTCGGTCTTAACCAACCGAAACGATAAAACTTCGTTAAGGATTGTAGAATTTCCTTTAACGGCATTTCCGACAATAGAACACCCCATATCTTCAAAAATCAAATACAATCAACTGTTAATTAAAAAAAAAACAACGATTGATATTGATGTGTTTCGTAACAAAAGTTAATTAATTAAATCTACAATAAACGCAAAAACAACTTTTTTTTACCTGTGCATTTCTATTAAATTTCGAATTGATCTGTCCAATTGTAGCATGTAGATCTTTAATAAGAACAACAGCACGATCAATATCATTTGTTGTTCGTAATTCATTTGATAATCGTATATGATTTAGAATTTCTTTAAATTCCAGACTATCATCATCTTTAATCTTATCAAAACCGAATAGAATATATTTAATAATTTTTGATATTACTAGAAATAATATTAATGATTAATTGTAATTAAATAATAATAATATTCTTACATAAATTCTCGGATTTGAAATGGCACAATTTAATTAAATCTTTATGATGCCAACCGTGTATACTATGATAACGTGTAACACATTTAGCAAATTCCATTGGTGATTTATTATGATAAAATTCTTCAACGATATTACGTAAACGTTTACTTAATTTCGGTCGTTTATTATTGCTACGTTTCAATGTTGTAAAATAACATATAAAATCGAAGAATTCTTCATCGTTTTTACAACATTTCAATACAATATCACGTATATCTTTTTTGATATTCTCATCTTCAATATAATCAGTTATTAAAATTATTGATAACAAATAGAAAATGTTTTGTCGTTGTACTAATAGATCATCATTGTTGATTTTTAAAATTTCCTCAATGAATTCTTTATGTGATTGTTTGATCCAATTGAGAATCGGTTGATGATTACGTGTATGTAGAAATTTACGATTATCACCAGTAATAAATTGTGCATTATAGTCGTTCGTATAAATAAAACGTTTCAATAGTTCGACATTATTAAAATTTGATGATTTCTGCTCTTGTTCTTGTTGTAGTTGTTGTTGCTCTGAAGACATAATTCTGCAAAAAACAACGTTATCAAATTTTGTAAAAGATTAGCAACTAAGATTAGATTAAAAAACGATTTGTTTTTTATAAATAACTATAAATACAAAGCAATGAAAAAATATATCAACAAAAAGCAGTACCGTTATGCAATTATTTTACAATTTCCTTTTTACAAAACAATAATATTAATAATAGTAACAAGAATTAATACAAAGCCTCATTTAGGCGAAATTACTATTCATGTGGTCTTATCACGTTTTCCTTTATGGAACTTTTATAATAATCGTTCTTTAGTGATAAGCCGATTAGTTAATTTATTATTATAATAATATCTGAACCGTTTTAAATAATTATTGTATGAATCATAGTTTAAAAATGAAAGAAGGATCCTTTAAAATAAATCGAATATAGTTTTCGATATATTTTACAAAATAAAGAAACTCAAAAATTGCTTACTTTTCTCGTTGAAATGTTGATTTAATTAATGATAATTAATCCAATTTGTTATAGGAATTAATTAAAATTAAATTATTGCAATATTTTTTATTCGTACACCTCTCAACAACATAAAGAAAAAGAAAAGTCGTCGAACTTTTCATTTGTTTTTTCTGCTGTCTCCGTTTCTTTTGACTTTTGACAGCTAACTTGACAGAGCAACGTTGCCAAAATTATAAGCTTGTAATCGAGGAAATCCATGTACGTTTTCATTTTTTAGACAACTTGTATGGAAATTCTCGTGTTTGTATTGCTTTCTAAATTAAAATAATTTAAAGAATAGTAACAGTTTATTTGATGAACGACTATTTTTGTGAGGTACAGGCAATTTCATAAGCAACATGTATTATGTGTTGCATATACCTATTAATTTGAAATTTTTAAAAGAAGCTATTTGTGAACATTTAAATCCAATGATTGTTATATAAAATGTGCAATTAAAATAAACATACAGGTTTAATTAAGGTTATTTATTAATACAAATGTAAATATCGAATGATTTGCGGTATCTTTGTACGGCGTCATCTCTTAACAATGTTTATAACTATCAAAATAATAGTATTGATGACTAAAAGATTTCTTCAATCTAAACGGTTAAATATCATATTTTGATGCTGAATATGTAATAAAACGTAATTTTGCTTATAATACATGTCATAATTGAGATTTAATGAATATTTTAGTACTAATTACTGATGTACGAGAGAATTTTTGACAGTGTCATCTCTTAACGAGGTTTATAAATATTAAAATAATAATAATAATGATAGTCTATTCGTATTTGAAATACCCCAATCAATTCATGTGATCCTGATACGAAATCGAAAATTCTTGCCTAATTTGCGTTAATTTTTATTCGTACGCAATAGAGAGCGCTGCTATCGTCATTGGCGGCAAATTTAAAAATATATAGATTATCTCGATGTCGAATTCTTATCTTAATTTGATTATTTGTATTGGTTTTATGATTAATTTTTTACAACGAATAATTGAAATAATATTGCAATTATTTCAAGTATAAATACAGTAGAATTAATTAAAATTTATATAAAATTATTTGAAATAAGCTTGTGTTATTCTAATTTCAGTAATTTTAATTGTTCAAGACAAGGTAAATAAATTACTTCAATTAAGATTAAAATCACTATTTCAGTAATGCCATCAACTCTACTGATTAATTATAGTAATTACTACAAATTAATTAATAAATTAATTGAGCAATAATTGATCATTTCAGATCCCAATTATTCATCTCGATCAATAATAAAACAGACACGTAAGAATTTATTATAATTTACTCCTTTAAACCAGATTTTGTGATATGAAATTTTATTATTTATATTTGTATTTTTAACACAATTATTGATTATTTTAAATAACAAAACATGTGGTTTTTACCATATTAAATATTAATTGAAATGAATAATAAATGAGACTAGATTTTACTTATTTTACTGCAGTTTATTTAATATTTATTAAACTGGTAGTATAAGGGTGAATTTGGAGGGTGAAACAAAAACATACACACTTGATGATGATTGTCATTTATTCATTACATAAACTTTACATTCATTACATTGGGTAGAGAATATTAATCATTTATTGATAACAAACAAAAATTAAGAGGATGCTGCAAATTATCTTGATAATCATAGATTAAGTCACAGTAAAAAGCAAAAATTATTCAATTATAATAAAAGATAATAATCGTAATACTATAATATACATGTATCTACTTAAAGTCTAAGAAAAATATTATTTCAAGAGATCTTTGTACAATCTTCTTCCAATTCTTTAGTGTGTGTTTCATCTTGATTTCTAAAAGGAACTATTTTTATATTAAAAAATACATATATACATATTCTTATCAATTTATAATTGTTGATGATAATGATAGTAGTGAGTATGAATCGATTAAATTTGTAATTTTTTAGGTAACATTGACCTCAGACATTTCCTACACAATTGATATGTTGAGATTATCAATTGACTAATAAATAATTAAGAGAGACAAAAACATATATTTACAAAGCAAATATCACATTTTAATAATTCTCTATAGCGTTTTTTAATTAATATTTCAAATCATTTTTACAGAATTCTTATTCCACAATGTGGGATATATCGATAAAGCGCCTGATTCCGACAAATTCCTCAATAATAGTAGATTTAAATACAGTTTACAATGATTATATAAAATCGATTTAATAAAATTTCAAACATTAAGCATAACTTTGACTGTGTTCTAGTGCGATACCGGTCAATTTACTACCCTGTTCTACCCAACATTTCAACCGACCCCTCAATTCTTCCAAACTCTTCGATTTAGCTTTATTGATACGTTTATATTTAACATCTTTCGGTTTCGTAACAGATCGATGATTGGACATGACACGATTATAAGTTTTAACTTGATTTGTTGCTTTATTCTCTAAATTCTCTTGATCATCTGTATTGTGTTCTTTATCTCGTTGATAAGTCCAAATTGTCGTGCATTGTGTTTCATTATAAATCTTCTCTTCTAATGAACGTTCTTTTTGTGTATCATTCTCCTCGATATTGCATACAGCTTTACCGCGACTAGCGAACGTTTCACGTTTCTTATTCGCTTCACTTTTACCACCATCATTCTGATTACTATTATTGTTATCATTATCGGCGTCTTCTTCAACACTGTAAACGGTTTCTAAGATTTCAGGACGTCTTAAAAAGCCGTTATTGCGCCGTATAATCGATGTATATTTTAAATTTGGATCTATAGCATCGGATATTGAACGTACAACAGTTATACCAGCATCGGTGCTATGCGAACGAAATCTTGGTATATTAAATAGATTACTATCAGAGTCGATATCTTCCATAACTACAGCACTATCTGAATCGTTTAATGAGTCTAAATCTGGTAGATTCGTTTCTAATTCAGCTAATTCACTTTGTGGTATTTCTAAACCATTATCAATTAAACGATTCGTTAACGTCTCAATTATCCTCTGTTGGCGTTGTATTATAGTCTCTCTTAAATTCAACATTGCTGATATATCTTTTTGTTTACGGATTAACCTTGATTCGAACAATAATAGTTTTGAACTTAACGCTTTTAATTGTTCACATTTCTCGCGTTGTAGACGTGCAATGAGGAGTTCCTAAAAATAATTAAAAAAAAATGTAATAAAACAACACCGTTGTTGTTGTTGTTGGGTGGAATTCAAGTTGTTCTTGTTTTGCTATAATTGAGACATTGTCGTCTAAAACAGTCGGAAATAAACGATGAAAAAGCAACGTATAGACAACGACTGGCTAAAGAAAAAAAATGATATAAAGCTAATACGTGATCGGTTTTTTGATTCATTCTTATTTGTATTTCCATGTATTTTTGTATAGTTTAGTATACTTACTTGCATTTTATAAGCCCGTCGCCAAGTCAATATTTGTTGGGCTTGGGCACGTGTCTTTTGACGTAGATCCCTAGCCAATTTCCTAGCATCTTCTAAACTATCAATAATATCACAACTGGCCATTTCACTTTCTGTATCTGTTGGTTCAACCATTTGGCCACTTTTGCAATATTCTGTTGTACCAGGACTATGGATTGGTTTCGATCCTAAACTACCAGATCTGAAACAAATAGTGAATAGGTTTTTTTTAATAAATAGTTTAGAAATTTTGGACGACTAGATGCCCTTCTCTTAATGCCTCCAGTTGACCCTGATTCTAAACTACTATCGACATTATTTATAACCCGAATCTACATCATTTTTTTTTACGTTTAACTGAACTGAGAATAATCTCTTTTTGTTGAAGATTCTCTAGCAAGTTGCTTATTTTATCTCAAGGACTTTGCATAAATCTAGATATCATGAATCGCGATAAACTTTTGGATTATAGTCAAGGTTTTAGAACATTTTTTTTTCTAATATCATCAATTTTTTTAGAATTTTTATATTAAATCATAAAAAAGCGACGCTTTTTGTTATTTAAACTCGTCTGATTTTTGGGTGAGCTTTTTGAAACAAGACTATTTAGTCCTTTTAGACGATTTCTTTACATTTTGTTAAAAAAAAAAAGTATTCGTCTTGATTTATCAAATTTTTTTACAGATTCTGCCCTTAAATCGGCAAAATACGGAAGTTTGAATACTGTTAATCTATTTTAGAATTTAATTGTTGAAATTCTAAGATATTTTTATCCTATTTTTTGCATTAAAATATTGACTGTTTTGTATAGTTTTAAGAAATGTTAGTCCTCTATTATCCAAAAGACAATTTAAGACGAATTTAAAGCTAACAATAAGTTCACAGCAAAAGTCGGGATTAAATTGTGTTGAAAATACGATTCAGATATTTTCAGTCATTTTTTGAGCTACATTCTCAATTTTAATACCTTTTTTAAGGCATTTTTGTCCTAAATCATGTTTTTTCTTCTGATAAAGTAAACAAAGAAGAATTTTCTATGATTCACCCAAAACAACTCCCATTATTTGCCGAGCGAATCGAAAAATATTTCAAAGATGTATAGGAGGGTTCCTACAGAACTTTTTTTCAAAATTAGAACTTTGTAGCTCGTTTTGAAGTTGGTTAAAAATTAAGCCCTGTTTTTCTGAAACAAATATTCACAGAAAACCAAATAGTTTATTCCATAAAAAATATGGCAAAATATGGCAAGGTAATAATAATAACATATCACAAAATGTTAATTAATTAGTAAATAATAACCAAATAATATTCATATCTGTACGATACGATAATTATTATAAATGATTAATTAAAACTATAATTAGATGGGGAATCGATGATATTCGCCTAATATTTCCGGTATACAAAGAATAATTCTACAATAAAGTTTGAATATGGTGAGAAAACTCCCACAAACAACCACCTACACATTATTTCAACGTTTAATAAATCAAACTCGATAAAAATATTACGTGAATATTTCACAATAACAACAACAAATATCAAAACACACACATGTAAATCACACAATTGAAAAATAACAACAATTGTATTTGTTTAAAAAGAATCAAACAATTCTGTATAGAAAGCAAAATAAATTTCGACCTAGGTTACTACATTTAAACAAATCCATTATAAATAATTCAATAATCATTTTTTTTTTTTAAATAAATCTGTTTTATTATCGGTGTGTAGATGTGTGCTTCATTGTTAAATCACGAAGAGACAGGCTATAATTTACATTAAATTGTAGGTGTAGTGCACAAGATGCTCTTTATCTAAATTACCATCGACGAAAAATTGTAATAACTAATAAACTGTTAGTTGTCTCTCTATGTAAACGATTGAATAATTTCCCAAGGTTGGTATCAATTATAATACAATTGTCCTATAAATAATCACTAATCATTTGTTAACAACTATTTGATTTATTTATAACAATCGTATATGTTCTAGTGTTGTTAGTTTGCTCTAATACTAATTTGATAAATTGAACAATTGTATGGAGAGAATGAGTACGATTTAACCTTATTTGAATAGCATGTAGGTGAAAAAATAGTTTAAATTATTCTGTATGTATGTAGATGTAGAAACCGTTATTTGTTATATTTTTTACTTCGTCTTCTATAACTATTTTATATTTTAAACAATACACTCACCATATTCGTTGTTATCTATTTGTATTGTAATAAATATATAAAACTACACCAATAATTATTATCAATTGTTGTGTTGTATACCATAAGGGAAAGTCCCTGTGTTTATGTGTAGATTTTTTAATTGTCTGTTTAGTAGTAATAGTTCTAGTATAGAAGGAGGAGTGGTCCTCCTCCTCGTTGGATCTTGTTTGCAGGAATAAAAAATTCCTGTTATTTTCTAACGATGTATTCTATAAGGATACACGTTGTATATTTCTTACTTGACAATTACAAAAATCCAACATTTATTAATTTTTATTTTAATTTTATTCGAATATAAACAACAATATTGTTGGAGAATTATTATTAAAACACATGCACACAAGCCACACAAAGCGATTAGAAGGAGAGACTGAACTGAAGAACAAACGACAAGATCCTGGTAATATCTATCTACCTATGGTGAATGTTGTCTTATTTCTATTTAATTTTTTTGCTGTTGTTGTTATTATTATTTTTCTCTTTTTAAAATACCGCTTCTAACAACAACAACAACGGAATATAGTTGATACAATACTGAACCTTTCTACATACGGCCTTGCTATATTACGACAAGGCCGTTGGTTGATTCGAACTTTTGTTCATTGGTTTGTTTGCCTGTTCGCCAACAGTTTTAATTTAGATTACATGCTGTTACTATTTACGTTAAATTCTCAATTCTTTTACATTTGTCCACATTTTATATAAAATATACAGATTTATTTCTATACGAAACACAGTATGGCCGATTTTAGTTAAGGTAAAATCATAGAAATCATTGTAGATTTGTTAACAGTCCAATTTACGAAAAGCGGGTGAAAAAAGCTTGCAGGTCATTTCTACAATAGGGGCGCTCTATAAAGACGACGACTACAGCTAATTGGAAACAGGAGAAGAAAGTTATGTTTGTCAGTCCTTTGATCATTCGATACAAACAATCCTGATTAGACACAAGCACAAAAAATATTCCGTGTTCTTAATTGTTATAAAAGTTTCGGGACTTTCAAAATTCAACTTGTAAACATATCTGTGCCAGAATTCTGCTTTTTTCTCTTTATAAAACAAAACTTTACACGTAAAAGCTTTTTGTTAATTCTAGGAATTCTGGGCGATTTCAGAGAACCACAGAAAGTTACAAATCCGGAAAGTTTCAAGTCTAAAAAAAGCAAGCAATAAAGATGTTTTAATCGGGAGATTACGAAAAAGCTTTTGCTTCATGTTTCAAGAAGTTTATTCGATATAATATTATCATCAAAATTTAATTATCGTTAATTGCGACTTAATTTTAGAAAATTTCGCCACGTTCTATAACTTTGAACTGTACGGTTTCCCTATAAAACCCTTTTTTATAGCAAAAAAGGACATGTTTCTAACTTAAGTCAAATCCGAATACAAATTTGGAAATGCTTTGGACAGAAAACATTCAAACTCATAAAATGTTTATTTAAAATTGTGTGAAAAGAAAATCAAAAATTTTATTAGCAACAGTATGTAAATGACAAAAATAATTTCAAATTGTATAGAATGTCCGTAGTCACTGTTGAAAAAAACCGCAAGTCGATATGTCTTGTAGCAACGGAGTTATGGAGCTCCTTGTACCCATGGGACACCCTATATGTAATAATAAATCTCCGAAGGGGCCAAACTGTTCCAGTCCGACCCTGTCTAATATTTACTATTTTCATTTTACATTCCTGAATGTATTTGAAATATTCCAACAAATTACAATAATGGTAACAATAATATAAATCATTTTAATTCGATAAAACTGTCATGATATTGGTGCACAAATGGTGGATGCGCCAGTTACGAAAACTTCTATGTTAAGTTTTATGGACTTTATCAAAAAAGAAGATAATTAAAAAGGTTCAATTTGAATTCTGTAAATGTAAATAAAGCAAATTTTCTCAATTTACGAATCAAATTATCTGTTAAAATAGAAGTTGTTTAATTGCAGAAATAAATTCGATTCGTTTACTTCTTTGTCTCAAACAAATCTAAATTGTTTAAAACAATTCTATCGAACAAAGTCGCCTCGAAATCGACTAATTGTCGGAAATTTGATCGATTAAGAACAGCCACATGTTTTAATTGCATAACAGTAAAACGTGTACTGACAAGAGAAAGTTGTTAATTTCAACAATTGCCCCTATTTGTTGATGTTATTTATAATAGAAATTCACAATACATAATACTGCTTATATGTTTATTTCTATTAATAGGATATCAACCAGTTTAATTCGCTGTCATGAATTAAAGTGGGTAGATGTAACTAAACAATACACGGCTGCAAATTTGAGTTTCTAATCCTTTAAGACCCGTTTAAAATTTCAAGGGTTGAGTTTCCAAATTGCCGACAATTTAATACCTCATTGTTTGAAAGAATTATTATAATACAGAAGAGAATTGTTTGAATATTTCGACTTTGTTAACTCTACAATAACTTTAAAGTCTTTAATATTTGATTTGTAAAAATATTGCAAAATTATACACCACAAACCATAAATAATGTCTTATTGTTAATGTTAAATGATTTAAACTACTATTATTGCTTAAATTACCCACAATTTTAGTGTCTTATCTTTAATTATATCTACCGACCATCAATATGATGAAATTATAATTTTAATGGCTCTTATTTGAGAAGTAATCATTGAAATTTTAAATCCATCTACTTAGATTATCATCCGACAAATTCAACCTTTTTCTCGCTCAATTGAATAAAACGACTGGCAATTTGAAATTAGCTCGTTTACTCAAACGACAATTAATCGTTTGATTGGAATTTTCAATCGAAATTACAACGTGTTTCGTGGCTTGAAGAGAAAGGGTACTTATTATCCTTCACCTTTTTTTTATTCTTTCCTCTGTTGATTCGTTTTTAGTTAAATATCAAGTACAGTTTCTATTACAACGTGTAATCATTGTAACAAGTCAATAGAACGATTTATTCTATTAATAGAAAATACATTTGGAATATTATTTAAAAGAAGCAAATTTGATTAACTGTAATAAAAACATTAAAATTCCATTTAAAGGATCTCTCAAAAAAATTGTACAACATTTCCCCTTATTTAATTCTTGTCTTTTGTTATGTTCTTTTGTAATTTATATTGTTAATGTAACAAAGCTAATTGGATTTCTGTATAAATTCAATCAACTTAGGTTGGATTACGTGGAATGCTCCCCTTGAGGGAAAAGTGCGCCGCTTTATTGTTTGGTTGTTATCAAAGAATTGATACTAGCGAATTTACAACGACTCGGTAAATAAGAAGCAGGACAGGCGTATATTGTGCAAAAATGTGACCGAAAACACCAAATAATAATAATCAAATTATAAGCTTGCAAAGGGTGTAAAATAATTCTCAACGCCGGTCCTGATACGAAAATTGTTTCAACGTTTAATGGAAAATTTAAAAAGTGGACGATTTCAAAATTGGCGCTATAAAACGACTGGTTGGTTCTTTTAGTTTGCTACAGTTGGTGTTTCAGAAGATTTAAAATTGGCGCTATAGTTGTGTTAGTAGAGCGCATGTCTGTGACTCCAAGCCTGGTTCTTTTACTTTGCTTCAGTTGGTATTGAGCCGTCTAGCTGTCAACCTCAAAATTAGTTGTCAAATTATTTTTGTTTACAAGCTTAATAAATTTGTAAATAATTATGAGTATAACAATAGAAAAGACAAAATATGAGTGTGCTTCATTACCGAAACGTTGGCAACGTGAAGATGTGTTACGTAAAACTGGTCTGTCCGTTGGTAAAGTTGATGTAATGTATTACAGTCGTAATGTCCGTAATGATGCCTCATTAGTTCCACCGATTCGACAAACAGCATCAATATTTAAACAACCAGTTACTGTTTATAAGACACAGGAAAGTAAAGTGAAATCCGATTATAAGAATGGTAATCAAGAAAAACCGAAACAATTAATATGGGAGAAACGTTTAGAAGGTTTACGTGCATGCGATTTAGATGGTACAGAATTCGAGGCAATGGAATTACCGAAAGGTTTAAAACCGGTTGGTCCGAATGTTTGTGAAGAGACAATTATACAAAGTGTTGCAACAGCATTGCATGTATCAACACAACCAGTGACAGGACAAACAGGACCGAAACAATCATTGGAGAAGAATCCGGGTGTATTTTTAGATCCTAAACAACCATTAGTACAAGCTGTTTGTATATCAGATGATGATATTAAACGGCAAGAGGATAGAGTTGCTATGGCTAGAAAGAAACTACAAGAAGCTTTAAGAACTTAGATGACAAAACAAAAATAAGTATTACAATATGATATTTAATTTATTTCAACAATTTTTGAATTATTCTTATAATTAATTAATTCACGTCAATCATTGTAATCCTTTGATTTAATTTAAAATGAAAAAAAGCAAATTTCGAATAAATCTTCCAGAACGATCACTATGTTTATTATAACTTTATTTCATTAATAGACCTATAATGAGTATCATTATAACGACACAATTTCTACTCTAGTTCGTTTTTGTTCACGAAATTTTGATGAATTCAACGTTATAACCAGAGAATCCCATTCAAATTTTATATTTATTTAACAATTTATTGAACAATTCTTACAACACGTCGACGATATAAGAAATGTTCGCTATAAAAGAATATGATGAGAATTTGTTCGATTTTCATTTAAATTCCGCCATTTTACGGTAAAAGAATAGTGGAAGTATCTCATTAACGTTTTCTTTTTAACTTCTTTCAGCAATTTACATTTTTATCAGGCTTTTCAAGCTGAATTATTCATGAAGAAAATTACAGTAACACATCTGTAATGACTACATTAAAATATTTACGTTATTCAAGAATTGTTCACTATTATACGAAAGAATACATCAAAAAGTAAAAAAAAAAAACATAATAAAAACATCAAAGGAGTTTCTTAATTCGTTTATTGAAAGAACAATCGGTAAAAACAGGTGATTTAAAGGCTCGCTGTAATCGTCTGTCGATTCGGTGCCCGGAAAAGTGCAAATTTTTAATCATCGATTTCTCGCTTGTTTTCAACGTCAATGAAATTTCGTAACCAGCGTTGAATCGAGCATTTCACCATGCACCCGACGAAGTGTTCTATTTTGGAAAATTTTCACTAAATTCTAAAGTGCAGAGGAAAAGTTCGGAGCATGTCGTCGTCCGACAACTTGTTTGAAAGCTTATTCGTGGGCGGAGAGGCTTTGGAGCCCGAAAAATCCAATTTTGGAAAATCAAAAATTCTGTAACCAGCATTGAATAGGGCATTTCATGCAATTATAGAAGAAAATCTTAGGGTATATCAAAAGATCTTAAACAAGATTTTGTCTACAATTTTAAGGATAAAAATTCATATGGCTTATTCATGAGCGGATAGAGCTGTAATCAAGAAAATTTTAATTTTGGAAAAATCAAGAAAATTAAAAGAATTTCATTCTTGATTTTATAAAATAGGATTTTTTGAGATCCGAGCCGGATCCACATTTGGATAAGCTTTCAAACCAGCTGTCGTATCTTTAAAACTGTAAACAAAGCGTTGTTTAGCATTTTTTTGACATGCTCTGAGATTTTCTTCTGTAATTGAGAATTTTGTCAAAATTTTTAAAAACGGAAAACTACGTCCGATGCATCTTGAAATTACCGATTAAACACTGGTTATACAGTTTCAATATCTAAGAAAGCAAGCGAGTTATCTCCCATAAAACCAACATTTAACATAAGAAAATTTTCAAAAAAAGCTGAGCTACAGCCGCTAAAGTCGTATCGTTTTCAATATTCAATAAACATATTATTATCATTGAAGCAGGGTCGTAGCTTAGGGGCGGCACATGAGACCGAGTTCCACTAACTTGCTCACCCTGTTGTAAGAACTTTCTTCCTTCAAATCATTGTTACTTTGAAAAGCTCAAAATTATTAAAAAGCGTGTCCAAATTAGACAGGTATCCAACTTATAAAAAATAAATATGTATTTAAAACAACGCAATTTCGCTTGCCTAATTGAAAAATGTCCAACTAGGATAGGTGTCCGATATACAGAGGTGTCCAACTTGAGAGGTTTGACTGTATTAAAATAATTTCGTTTGAATAAATGGTGGATGCGCCTTTGCTATTTTCAAATTCCACGCTTAAATATCTATTTATACTATAATTTTGTTATTTAAATTAACTAAAAATATTAATTTTGTGCATATTTTCTATGAATTATTAATAGAGACGGTTCTTAAAGTAGATAAATTAAAGAGATTAATATCAAAACTAATATGCAATTTTATTACAATTTCTCTAAAATTGAATATTCACTAGATTTCCAAATATACTTAAAATTACCATCATTACCGGCTTTTGTGTTATTTTGTGTTTTCAGGAGAATTAGCTGTCAGCCGTCAGTCTTGTTGAATTTTAAAACGCCTCATAGAAGTAATGCCAACCATACCAAATATTTATTTAAAATTTGAAACGTGAAACTGGGGGGAAATTGTATCTTTTGCTTTGAAATTCGTATACTTACATTTAAACAACATTAAAGAAAACATTTTATATTAAACAAACATGTAAATCAACACGATTTTCTTGACGATAGAAGAAATAAATGGAAGTTTTTAAGTCGTTTCTAATTACAATAAAGTTTGAGTTTTATGATCATAACTTTTTAAATTTGAACCGAATTATTGACTTAATTATTGACTACCCGGTGATTCACCAAAAACGAGAAGTTCTTATGGTAACTCCCATTATTCAGCAAGCGATTCGAAAAATATTTAAAGGATTTGCAGAGTAGTCTCTAGAGCCCGTTTTAGCAAAATTAGAACCTCGTAGTTCATTTGAAAGTTGGTCAAAGGACGCTCGTTTTGGATAAGATTGCGAATTTGAAAAACAATCTAAATACGCGCAACGACTAGGAATGACTGCTAGACCCTCCCAGCATTGATTTTTTCTCGTTTTCTCCATTGCATTCTAGGAAAAATTCGAAACATTCCCACTGGTTCCAGAATAAAACGGAGAAAAACGAAAAAAATCAATGTTGGAAGGATCCTCATTTTTTAAAATCGCAACATCCTCAGAATCGGGCGGATTTTGACTACCTTCCAGTTGACCTACGAGGTTCTATTTTTGATATAATATTCTCTAGGAACCCTCCTATAAATTATTGAAATATTTTTCGATTCGTTCACCAAATAATGAGAGTTGCCATATGAACTTTTTGTTTTACGTGAATCACCCGGTATATATGCCTTTCAAACAACTTCATGTTAATAAATTTGCACTGAATATTATTAAACAAAAAACAAAGTTGCTAATTTTTCAGCATTGATAAAGTTTTCTTTATACGTGGAAATCTACGGGAGAACGAAAGAATTATGTTGTTTGAATAATAAAAAGGAAAAGTAAAAAACTCTTTGCTACATTTCTCTGAAACTTTTCCATCAGTTGAAACATTTGTATTTTATTATTGTCGAGGGACAGAAACGAACAAGAGTGTATATCGTACTTCTTAAATTTATAAGAAACACAATTGTATTTTTAACCGTTGATATTCAAATATCCGGATATTGTCCACAAGTATTGGATTATAAATTTAGAGATTTTATTGTAATATTTCACAAACACCTGGAATTTTCCATTTCAGTATTGTTGTGAACAAAGAATTCGTCATGTTCGGTTTGAATGTCTTTGGAAATTATTGAAAATTCTTCTTTGAATTCAATTGTATACACGGTGTAGACAACTTTGATCTTCTTTATACAAATATTCACCGTATAGAGAGCTTCTTTATTGTTACAGTCTAGAACTAAAATGTAGTTTATATGCTATTTTACAAGTTTTCCCTTTTACCGTCTGCTTGTAAGGCATCTTTTATTTTGTTTTCTAATGTGCTTTTTTTCTATTTTGTGTCTACAATAGCGTTGCCAAGGCAACAAAAAAGTGTTTTAATACCTATTAAGGCACTTTTTTAGTGTTATTTAATAGCTAGTGACATTTATTTTCTTAAAGTTGGTAGTTCAACGCTTGTCGCTTAAATTCAAACGACAGCTGTCAAACTGCCCTAAGGCAGCATACCTCAATAACTTTCAATTTAAATCGTTATTAATGTTTTACGGTGTTTTGCTTTCAATAATTTATCATTTTATTAAAAAAAAAATTATGGCCGTGTCATTATCATCAGTTCTTATTTTTTAACAAAAGATAATAGGTATGATAAAAGAATAACAGTTGAAATGTGAATTGAATTTCTAGTTTATATGTTAACGATACCAACCACTACGAAATTACCTAAATTTCAAGATTTTTTTTTTTGAAAAAAGGGTGCAAAGGGTGCAACATAGGAAGAATTGTATAAGAAACCTATTCAAAAAGTCATTTGTTACACACGTTCTTTATAAAACTACCCGCTTCGAGACTCGTTTTATAAACTGAACTCGTGTAATAAATTATAACTTTTGGAACGTTTTTCTTAAGCTTGATTTAAAATTTTAATTTAAAAATTCCGTCATATTGATTCCTAAGAAAATAAAGTAATCTGTAAATAAATATACAAAGAACGTTGCACAGCAAGCTATTTTCAGCGCCATCTAACATTTGCGAAACGTACCTAATAATCGTAGGTAGTGTTGCCCGTTAATATTCCATTTTCAAAGTTTATCAACTGAAACGATTAGTAGACACACGATTGATCACAAATCCAATTTTCCATTTAATTACCTACATTTGATTTGATTGATAAGAAACCGGCTGTTTTAACCGACAGTACAATTATCCACTAATTGTTTTGTCATCTTTAAACGATCGGAAAAACAATTCTTATAATATAATTTGTCTATTTTGATCTCGATCAATTCGATTACATCTTCAATTAATAGAAGAAGAGTGTTTTTCTTTTAAAATTTCGCTCTTTGTGGTCATTTTAAAGTCCATACACAAGTACAATTTATCATTGAATCGATCGATCAATCAATTTATTACATATTTAAGATCGGCATTTAATCAAAGATAACATTTCTCTGCGTGTTTCGTCAATCAATTATAATTTTTGTTTCAAGCCTTATCATCGAATTGATTTGTATCATCGATAAAAAAAAAACCATTAAATAAAGTGACCATCGAAATTGTTCTACTGTAGATAATTTTATAGCTTGGTTGGTCAATTTAAAAATAAACTCCAAATAAATTATAAAACTATTTGTTAAAACTGTCGTTTCATTTATTTTTGTCGTTACTATGGTTTTTTGACATTAGAGAGAATGAACCATTATTCCCTCTCATAAGCCAATCAGAAAATAGCAGGAAATAATATATTGCAAAAACTACAAGTATAATAGTCACTATATATAAGTTGTAGTAAGCAAAATATAGGGTTTTTTAAAATTAATGATAAATGAAGTTTAGATTAATAACAGGCTCTGGTAATTTTTAAAAAAATTGTGAGTTTACAGGACATTTTTCATCTAGTAGAGTTCAACTTTAAATACCATCGAAATTAGGACACTCTGTATATTTTAGTAAATCTAATTCGGATCAGACAACACCAGTCCGATTGTTATTGTTGATTTTATGATTATTAATTAACATTCAGAGATTCTGTATCCTATTTCATTATGTATTTGAAATTACAACAACCAAAAACGCTCAACTAACTAGAACATACAACTAACTAGCCAACAATACTTAGTATTCATAGCAAATCATTACCTCCATTTCTATTTATTTAATAATAATTTGTTTGTAAATGAATAGATTGTAATTGAATGTCTACTGCAAAATGAAAATTCCTTCTATAGGGGAGCTTCAAAGGAACGTTTAATTAATCAGAGATAATTAACATTGAAGCTATTTATATTTAAATGAAATTTTATCCTTTGATTTTAATTACAGGCACATTGTAGTGGTTTGAAATCGTCCAATAAACAACTTAATGATGTTAATGACATGATCTAATTGCAATCTACCTAAATTAAAGATCAAAGATTAATCAAACATGTATTTGTACATAGACATAGATAACGTTTAGCTTTTGATTTTAGTTAAATATTGAATATATGTATTTCTAATGGAAACTAGTAGAGCAACTTTATTTAATTCATGCTTTTATAACAATTATAAAACAGCAGGATGTCGGCGGTGTGCATAACAATATTGCTTGTGTATTCGGTTTAAAAACAACTAAATATATGTCATCCACCCTTTATTTCCTGAGTTCGTTAATAATACAAAATTGTGACAGGTGTTAATATACACCTTGCTAAGTTTATTAAACGAATTTTATACTTTAATATGATAAATGAATTCTATCACTATTTCCTTTTTGTAATGGCAAAATAATATTGAAATTCTTCTTGATATCTGAGAGAATTTCAATTAAACTGTAATATGTTTTAATCAAAATTCATATCGTTTAATCGAATCTATACATATAAACAAGTGTAACAATCTACGCGTTACGTTCTCATTTCGCCGGTTATTTTGATTGAATATTGTAAGAGAGAACGGAAAGGAGAATTTTTAATCAGAATAACGTTCCAATTATATCGTTTGATTTTGATCGGAAATAACTGATTGAATTTTTGATGGAAATATGCAATGAAATGAGAACGTAACTCGTAGCTTGATGTATTGATCAATAAAACTAAGATAATGCATCAATCTACGCGTTACGTTCTTCTTTCACCGAATATTTGAATCGAAAATAATTGAGTTCTAATTTTAGAGTGAATTAGAATATGCAGTAAAGCGAGAAAACTGATGTATATAACTAATAATGCAACAATCTACGCGTTACGTTTCGATTTTAAGGCGAAATAATGTTCTATTATTAGAATTTTTACTTTTAATTCTACTAATTTTAAATGGAAAACTAAAATGAAATTCATCATAAAATATTCTGTTCTAATTATATCAAACGACAATTATTACTAGAGCTTATTAATTAACTTTCCTTTGATCTATTAATAATACCTAATTGATAGTGCATTTTCCATTGCTGACTTTCCACAATCAATTCACATGCACTTGATTGCATTAATCTACATATAGAAAACAATAGAGGTTGAAAATGGTATTGTAACAAATTACAAATCGATTTCTACAAATTCTATGAACAGACAACAGGAAAACCTTCTAGAAGGACAGTAATGATAGGACTCTCTCACATTTCACAAATTATGGCTTCAAAATTAGCATCAACTATAAGGGTGCTTTATTAGCAATGGTTTAAAAGACTGACTCGAGAACATCAACACTGGGGGAAACTTATTATAAGAATTTCAATTAAAATTCGAACAATTTTAATTGGAGTTCGGTCAAATATAGAAAGGATTCCCAAAAGTATTTTTTTTTTTAATTAAAACCACAATTTTGCCTAAATGAAACCCCAATAAATGTACGAACAATGGAAGCTGAAAAATAAAATTACAGAAAAAGTTCGACAGTAAAACTCCCATTATCTTCAGTTTTAGGAGTTATATGAGAAACACCCTGTACACTTAATTAGTTATCCTAATATAGAGAAACACGTTGATCATAAATCATAAAGTATAGTCATGGTACTTAATTTGTCATATTTGTTAGCGAATTCATGGTAAATTATCAAACTTTTTAAATGGAACAATGTGGAAAATTTTAAGTGAGTTTCCCATTTCACAAGCCGTCTTGAAAATGTCCAATTAAATTCTAAATTAGTTAATTTAAATTTTAAAAACCAATTTTGTTGTTAATTAATGGCTCTCTTAAAATTAATTCTGAAGTTTTCCTATGTGAAAAAAGTGAAAATTCACCGGAAACAAATTGAATTTTTCCATAAATACAGTGAGCGTTAAAAGTCCGAATAATCCTGAAACAGGTCAGGTTTTTTTTGCCTCTAGTTTTAATTTCTAACAATCAGCACTTCCGAAAAGAGGATTCTAAAGGCTTTCCAACGATACGTCATTTGAACCCTAACGTCTTTTAAAATATTAAAGATTGATGCCACCCTGACATAAGGGATGATTTTAAGAACCCAACACTAGAAGCAGTAAATCCACAAGAGAAAAATAAAATTGACTTGTTTCAGGTTTTACTTTAAACTTACATCGTTTTATTACTTCGGATCCGCAATTTTGACGCATCTATAAAATGGGATGTACACTCGGGTGCATAAGAAAGGTGACGATACTTGTGTGAGGCTGTGTGAATCAGGTTACTGAGGGAGGTCCTCACAATACCTGGCAGGTCAGATTTTGAAAGAAAGATATTCAACCAAAAACAGTAGGCGGGAATAAGGGTGTTATCTTGTTTATTTACAAAGCACCAGACAAAATGTTCCAACCTCTACCCTTCAAGATAGAGAAAACTTGGTTTACACAACTAAAAGAACGAATATTTCTCGTTCAAGAGTCGTCACCTATTTTATGCACCTGCCTGTACAAACCTTGCAGTTGGCTGTGCCTTTCTTACGTAGTATCATAACTTAATTCATACTTTATTACATTTGATATTTGTTAATGTATTTTTAAAGTGGCCGAACCAAGCTACGATACTACGTAAGAAAGCCACAGCCAACTATTGTACATTCTGTATATGAAGCTTCAACATACGATTTGTGAAAAGTTGGACTTTTTTTAATTGAAAAAAATTAGCAAGCCTACATTAAAGTTTAATTGAGAGCTTTCATGGGAGGGCAACAAAACGTACATAATTCAAATTGTTCTCATTTTTTTTCAGAACTTTACGCACTTGTGTTTTAAATAAAAAAACATATTGCAATCATCTAATGGGGATGTTTTGGCTTCAGTTATAATTACAGTGGTTTATTTAAGCCCACATGTAACAATAAAACTGAAAGATCTTGTTGTTTATTTATCAAAAACCGTAAAAATGATCCATTCTCATCATGAACACTTAAGGGTAACGCTCCCTCCTTTCTTCTAACAATAAGAGGTGTGCTTTGTTTCATGAAATCTTGAAATTTGTGTGATGATTGTCGACAATAAGTTGAAATTTTAAGAAAAGACAGTTGGAAGATCTGTTTTTTATAGAAATCGTAATTGGTTTTTTTCACGTTTCAGTAGAGTCGAGACCACACCTGCTGTATCATTTATGTTTCTAATTTAGAAAAATTGGGCTTCTTTTGAATTGAAACGGGAATAGCCTGGCGAGATAACGCTAACTTTCCTCTGTCTACCTATCTATCTTAGAATGTATTTTATCAACTATACAATGAGATGTGTTAGTTTCGCCAACACAATTTATTCAGTGCAAAAACGTGAATTTTCCGAATTATTGAAAAATTCGGTGGATTTTTCAAATATCTATGAGGTAAGCGACGTATAGAAGCTTATTTAAAATCGAATGAAACTAACACGATCTTGATATCTTGAATCGTTTTCGAGATATTTCTACTTTCTTATGGAATCTTCATATATACCTTGTTTGCTTCGAGAATCACCCTTAAGAATCTTATTGCTAACTTTACCATTATATTATGTGTCAAACAAAAAGTGTAATTCTATAGGTAAGTATTGAATTTATACCACGAATCTTAATGAAAAGCTTTCAACTCGCTTTTTGTTTATTGACGAAGCCTTATAAAACAACATTTAATAAGAATTTATCAGAAACAAAGATTGTTCAACATTTGTGAATAGAATTAATCTCCGGTATTTGACAGGATTACAAACTCAAACGAGGGTTATAATAAACATTATATATTATAATTCTCCTTTAATATTTGACGTCAGTTCGTGTCTATGGACGGATGCGTCGCGACGCCAACTCCACCACATTTCAACTCTAATCCTTTGTTGAAAGTGTTAATTTTTCAGTTCACACAACAGCTGTACACTTTGGTGTAAACGAATATTATCGATTTAATTCTACAACAGTTGGTAAACGAACCTACCAACAACCACCCTACAGGAAGTCGAAATTGAGTAGGAGAATTGTGTGTATGTGTGTGTGTGTGTGTAACTATCGGTTTTCATGTTTGAAATGTTGAATATTTTATACACTTGAAAGAAACGAGGCGTGAATTATTTAACAAAAGAAAGAAAAACTATTACAAAGGAAATAATTGAGATGAAAATGCCTATTCGAATTTTAACCTATCTTATCTTCAAGTCAAGTTACATTTACTCCTCTATATTTTTATCTGATAAGGATCAAAGTTCAACTTGGGTGGGAGTTCACGGAATTTACTTTATTTATAATGTATACACTTGATATAAGCTTTGATACAGGAAAATTTACAGTAAGCTTATAATGAATTGTAGCTTTTTTCAGCAACGAATTTCATGTATAAATTATGGATTTACAAGTGTTGGGACCAAACCAAATGGAAAAAGACTTGATGGTTATATTTTATAGATTAAATATTTACCCAAATAAATGCATTAGTAGTAAAATATGTTAATTACTCAATAAAATATTGCTAGTATATGAATATAGCTTTTGTCTATTTATTTTAAAGACCCTTCTCTTCACGTATATGGAATTTTAACGATTATATGGATGTGCAAAATGTGTAAAAGAAATATTAGAGGGAGAAAAAAAAAGGATAAAACCAACATCAGTATTATGATATGCTATTACCTTAAATAAATGGCTAGATTTAGTTAGACAACAAGTTTGCTTGTTTTGAATTATCGACTAGTTGAGTGCACGTTCTGAGATATTGACTTTTCGAGAGATATTAGCGTTCATTGCACTCTCTCTATTTCATCTTTTGTGTTTAATAACGAAGGAAAATTCCTTGTAGTGCACAGGTAAAAGCTTTACAGGGACGCATCAAGGACTAGATGGGCGGCCAGAGGTTACCGAGAAGCATTTTTGTTTCTGCAATTCATAATCATCAAAATAATCTCTTTTCACTGAAAGAACAATTTAGAAAATTTTGAAAGAATTTCACACCAAAAGATGGATAAAACAGCTGTATTAGAACAAAAAAATACTAGAATCTAGAATGAAAATCACTAGAAAACTTTATGATTTTGGGAAAAAATTGCCGAAAAAGATATTGGGACAAAACTAAAATTAAATTGTCCCTTTTTACAACTCAGAGCAAGATTCAATTAAAAACTGGGTTTCGAACCGTTTTTTCAATAAATTAATTTACAAACAGGATGGCGAAAAAGTATGGATACAGTTCCGTTCAGAATGATTAATTTTCAATTTTTTAAGTTTCACCCTAAAAGGTACAATCTCTAAGACCGATTAATAGGTAACTATTTTAAATACAAGAAACCCTCAAACAGGTGATTTTTATTTTATAATTTTCTATTGGCAGAATAATTTTCATGGCGATCAGGTAGAAAATCACAAAAAAAACCCTAAAGAATGGCATATAATCATCTATATTTAACCCACAACAGGGGAAAAAAGCTTGGTTTACACGCTTTAAGAAACCTAACAAATCTAGGTTTTAAACCACTAAAAAATATAGAGCCGATCCGGAGATATTTATGAAAACTAATTCTGGGGGGCTAATTTCAACCCCCAATATCTTCCTTAAACCCAAGTATAGACACGACTAACAAAACACGCATCCCTAAGAATAGAATTAACTACTTATATATCAAAAATCATCGGGAGTTAAATCGAGTTAAATTTTTGCTCAGCTTAATTTCCCCTGCTAGAGAAACATTGATTTAGAGGCTCCAAGAATGCCAAGGGTTGCAAATAAATCTGTTGCAAGCTATAAAATTGACTTGATTTCTTTTAATTAGATTTTTTCTCGTAATTAAATTATATGGGCGACACTGTTTTCAATTCGTTGGATCGTTTTCGTTGTTTTGGTGCTTACGAAATCTACCCGTTCACTTTATGTCCGACCACTCAAAGAATTTAATTTAAATAAAACAAGCAAAAGATTGAAATTAGATTTTTTTTTGATGAACAAGTTAAATATCAAATGTTCTTAATTAAATTAATTTCAAATATTTACTTACAATGTACAAACAACAAAAATAACAAATATTCAGTTTAATTAATCTTAATCTTCTTCTACGATTGAACAGAAACTGTCAATTTTCAGCCCTGTTTCGGAGGTGGAAAGTCCTCGATTGCTAGAGAGTGTGACACTAGAGTGGAAATGATCACTTTTCCACACTCTGACTAATTTTTAATACACATAACATAAAACAATATGTATATAGATATTATTTTTTGTTTGCAACTTAGCAAACAAAATGATGAACATAATGAACGCAAACTATTAGATCATTTATAAAGTATTAATCATTAGATCATTTATTAAAGTAATAAAATACTTTGTTAATTCTTACTTTGAAAGTAAAATTTCTGCATTTATTCAAAAGTGGATGACTTTTCTTTGAATTAACGCAAACAATAGTTATTTATTTAACAAGAGTGAAAACGAGGCCTTTATGAAACGAGTGTATACGTTGAAGTACGAGCGTTAACAATAAATAATCTGATTGTTTACGTTCATTATGTTCATCATGTTGTTTGTCAAGTTGCAAAGAAGAAATAATATCTGCAGATTGTTTTATGTTCTATGTATTAAAAATTAGTCAGCGTACGGAAAAGTTTTAATTTCTACTCGAATGTGGAAAGGACCAGTTTCCGCACACTGACGGACCAATCAGAAACGAGCTGCCCTCTTGTTGTTAAAGTTACTAAGAAAGGGTCACATTTTACAGCAATTGAACGCTTTCCACCTCTAAAACAATGCAAAAAATTAACAGTTTCGGTTCAATCGTAGAAAAATAACTATTCCAGTGATTATCGAGTAAAATAAGGGAAGAAAATATAACATCAATGTTCCTATTATTTGTATTTTTTTTGTTCTGGTTTTTCTCGTCTCTACTAGAAGCTCAAGTCAAGATGTTGCTCAATTACCTGTGAACCGTTTCCGATTATTCTCTATTTTTCTTTTTCTACAGCATGATTTTCCATTCTCATAAAGTTAAAAAGAAAATCAATCACACGTACCAATATCAAAAAATAAAAGTATTATTCACATGAAATATGAGTATCGTTGTTTATATTTGTTGTTCATGTCAATATAAATCATAAAGATCGAATTGCAATATAATTCTTTGTTTATTGTTAGTTCTAGAAAAATCACGATTATATACAGGTCAAGGATTATTATCATTAATCGAAATATTCTCAATAATGTTGAAAGATAAGAAGACAAATAGGGGTCGGTAATCTTCTACAACATTTCGAATTTTCTAAGCTTTTGTAAGCTGACTTGTAACGAACTTTTTAGGGATGTTTCATCTTCTCAACTGGATGTTTTATGGCACAGTAAGGCAGTTTATTTTTAAGACAAATCAGCCCTACTGTTTGGCCTCAAATTTCCGAGGTAATTACTATAAATTGATTGCAAGGCAACGTTTTCTAAAATCAATTTTCGTTCGATAAATTAGTAGTTTTCTTGAACGAAACCGGAAGAAATGTGAGAATTTTATGTCTATACGATTTCCTGAATCTGAAAAAAGCCACCAATAGTTGTGACAGGAAGTGAAGAATAATAATAAAGACCACGATCAAGATACGTTTGTTGAATTGAATATTGAACGTTAAAGCTATTGTTACATAATGAAAATATCAACAAAAAAAACGCGAACTTTACGGTTTTTATTGAAATAATCGGCTGGAACAAATGCGGTCAGTAGAACTGTTTAAAAATAAAATTCATTAGAATCGATTAGGACTAAAAGAAAAAAGAAACACGAAAGGTATCCTTTTATGTAAAACAATAAACAGTTCGTTTTTACTTTCTAAATACAGTGCAAGTAAAAGTTATTTAAATTCGTCGACATACCAACAGTAAGCTATTTTTAAATATTCATCCAATTTAAATCACTTTCTTATTCGTTTTGTTATCATTATTAGAATTGTTTAAATTTGCTTTTTTTTGTTGAAATCCTATTCTAAATCCGATAACAGGCTTGTTACAATGAAAAATCGGGAATGTCTCGTGTTTTGTGTAAATTAGCTGCGTTTGAATGAACTCGGATCTTATTGTTTAGATGGAAAAGGGAAAGCGGCCAATTTGCATAATTCACCCATCATTTTTCTTTATATTTCTATCGAATGTAGACCACAATCATCCCTTTTCGCTTTCAATTCGAAACTTCTAGAAAATCGCATTGCTTTCTCTAACACCCAACAAAAACCACCCCTATTACAATCCGATAATCGTAGATTAGTCATTGTTTAAGGGAACGGCTGTAGTAACATTGGAAAAAACACCAGTTTCTAAATTTGATGGAAAACTCCGAGTTGACAGTCTGATGATAAACTAGCTGGATAAAGTTGACAGTATTGGAAGGAAATTGTTAAAATAAATCATAAGAAGAAAAATTGATGGAATAATTAAAAGTTTTGACGGAATTTCCTTATATAATATTTCATCCAATGTTTGACTAATAATAATTTAATGATGTGGCAATATTTTATTTTTGACTGTTTTAGAAGCGTTTTTTTTTGTTGTTGGAAAATTTGTTTAAAAATTCAATTAAGTCGAGATAATTACTTCTATGTCCCCATTTAAGAACAACGACCATCGTTTTTTAATATTAAACAATTCATTAGCAATTCAAATATGCCATCAATTATGGCAACTAATAAAAATTATAGTGCGAAATCAATTAAATCGTAAATAATTAATAATAGAATAAAAATAAAGAAATAAAATAAATTGTTGATATTCGTAATTTAATTGGGTGTTGGTCAAGCGTACAGAAACTGGTTTTGAGGGTCAATTTTTGTCGCATGAACAAAGCCGAGTCGACCAAGTCAAAGTAGACATGATATACCGCTATGTTGCTCTAAAAGATTTCGTATCAAACTCCTATTAATTGGCGGGTGATACTAAAAATATTTCAAATAGGAGGGTGTCTGGAGATTATTGCAGCAAAATTAGAACTTTGTAGCTCATTTGGAAATTGGTGAAAATACGCTCGTTTTGGATAAGGTCTTGATTTTGAAAAACGAGCTAAGCTCGCAAAACGGCTAAAAATGACTCTAATTGTAAGACTTTCCCAACGTTGATTTTTTTTCGTTCTTCTGCGTTGCATTCTAGGAAAAACGCGAAACATTTCCTCTCGCCCGG
>JAZBGW010000278.1:0-10548 GCA_037464815.1 Mylabris variabilis
ATACACTCTTTCTTAATTTGTGCCTCAGGTTTTGGGTGTGTTAGCATGCGTCCAGATGTATACTCTGAGTTGAAGGCTGTCCTTATGTTTAGAGTCTTGGCGATTCTTCCGATCTTCTCTGATAAACCCTTTATATATGGGATGGCTAAAAGTTGTTGTGGTGTTGAATCATCTGATTGAGAGGGATTCACTTTGTTAGCATACCTTCTTATTGTTTCTTCAATTAATTTAACCGAATAACCATTTGTTTGTAGGTCGCTTTTTATGTTTAAGACCTCCCTGTTAAGTAGGTCTATTGTACATAGTCTTTATAACGCCTTGTTTTATTATTGTAGAATGGTTAGACTGTTGATTGAGATATTGTCCCGTGTGTATTGGCTTTCTATATACACTTGTGTCTATTCCTACATCACTACGTTTTACAAGGATGTCCAGGAACGATAAAGAAGAGTCATTTTCTGTCTCCATCGTGCATTTAATTTGTTCATTGGAGTTGTTCAGGTTATTTAGAAATGTGCTTAATTCCTCGTCGCCCCAAGGCCAAGCGATAAACGTGTCATCCACATACCCTAACCAGATTTTCGGTTTCATATGTGCCCTTTGTATGGCCATTGCCTCAAAATGTTAGAATTTGCCCTTCATTTGGAAGTATGAGTTTAATAAGCATACCTCCAACAGATCGATCACCCCAGCCAGTGGTAGAGCTGTACGTTCTGTCCTCACTGAGTTTCTTTTTAATAATGCTCAATGACTCTTTCACTGGAACGTTATTGTAGAGTACCCCCCTGTACTGAGTACCGAAAGTTCATAAGCACAACATGCCTCTGCGGCCCATAACCGACTCTAGGGGCGCACCGATAAGTGAACTCTCGCGATTTCTAATGAAAATTATACAGCCACTGCAAGTCATTCAGACAGTTACATTAAAAATTTATAGAAATACTCAGGACTCAGGACAATGGATCTGGAATCGAATGACAGATTTGTAGGTTTTGACTTTGACGTAGAAAGCCTCTAACGTTCCAGTGAAAGAGTCATTGAGCATCATCAAAAAGAAACTCAGTGAGGACACAACCTTTCCAGAACGTACAACTCTACCATGAGTCAAACTGGAGAAAACGAAAATTTTTGAAAGTGGCCTTCATCAAATATAATAATGAACTATTCAGGAAGCTGAATCTCGACATCGCCGACATTTGGTCCCCAGCATTAGGCAAAATCAAAAAAAAACGCACGCTTAATGAAGCATAACATCGAAAGGTGGAGCATGACCACCCAACAGAATTGTAGTCTTAAGTAAAAATGCTCAATTATCACTTGATAACGATTGTAGATTGTAAACAATCGAAACGTAGTATATCATAATATCATAAACAAAAATAAAGACAAATGGAAATTCACTCAAGTCTTTCATTAAACATTCCAATTATTGTTACAATAATCATTAACAAAAACCAACATAGTTGATAAAACTGTTTGTTATAAAACCCATCAATATAACGAATCTAAAGCTAAGTTGTACGTGTATTTAGTTTAAACGTAACACGCATCGCTTCTAAAATTAACTCTTGTAATGAGGAAACCATTGGATTGCACGAAAAAAGAACAAGAGCAAAAAACCAATCAAACTTCCAGTTACATTTAATGAACAAAGAACATTTACGTAATCAAGAAAAATGATCATCACCATCTTACATAAATCTCCAATTCGTTATTGATTTCGTTGATAATAATACAAAAAATAAAAATAAAAATATACCTGCGTGATTCATTAGCTCTCAATTTCAAATCTCTTTGTTCTTGTTCTTCAGGTGGCGGTTGTGGTGGTTGTGGTATCGTTAATGGTGGTCCATCTAATAACGGATGACCTAATGGTAATGGCGACGATTGTGTTCTACCTAATGGCCGTATAACACCTCTACTTTGTTGTTGTTGTTGTTGTGGTTCTTGTAATTCACTAATTGTATCTAATTGTTGTTGTTGTTGCGGTGGCTGTTGTTGTTGTTCTTCATGCTCACTCTCAATCGCTGGTAATGACGGATAGAATGGTAATGTACCAGGTAGCATTTGTCCAGTTAATGGCATTCCTAATCTAGCTGTACATGCTGCACGCATTGCTGCTTCACTTAAATCCGGTGATGATGCTTGTTGTTGTTGTTGTTGTTGTTGTTGTAAAACATGATGTGCAGCTAATGATATATTCGGCATTGATGGACTACTAAATAATGGATGTCGTTGATATTCTTCAGTTTCACATGGTGGACTTAATTCTTTTGGTGGTTCTTGTGGTGGTGATTCACTTGGTGGTAAACATGAACTTAATAATTTCTTTTTAAATGATGGTAAATGTCTTTTACTCATTGGACTATTACGACGTTCCATTACACGTTGTTTTAAACGGACTTTGAGTAAATTAGGCTCGGATGCTATTAAATTAAATAATTAAAAATTAATAAAATAAATTAATAAGTACTTTTGTTTTTTTTTTAATACCTGTTTTACGTAAAGGAAAATCGTTGTTTGTCGCCGAATCTGACCCTGTCTCCATTCCCTCTGACCTGTAAAAATATAGCAAGAAAAAATTAATCAATAAGCGAGTTGGTATAAGAAATTTTCATACTTTAATATTAACACATTTTTAATATTTTTTCGATTAAATTTGAATTGATTGATTTTTAAGGGGTAGACGTTGAATGAAAATTGTATAAAAATCCCTCTTCAAACGACAGTTAACATGTCGATCAGTCATGTCATCTATAATTCAACAGTTGACCTGTAGATTGAAATTATTAATTTACAACTAAAAAAAACCTAAAAATAATCCTGGTTTCATTCATATCTACCATTTTTTTAACAATACTAATTAATAAATACATTAATAGATGGCGTTATTACTATAACTGATCTTTTTGACCATTCTACTAAATATAAAACAATAACTGTTGATAATAATAACAAACAGGATAATTCGCTTTATTTTTTCTATTGATTCTAATTTTTCCCGTGTATTTTTTTAAAATCAAGTTTTTGGAACAGATCATACATATTTTCTTACATAATTCAATATGGTTTTTGGCACTGAAGAATCTCATTCAGTATTTAGTTGTTGTTTTTGGCAAACCAACCATTATCAATATGTTCCAAAAAGTTGAATTAAAACGAGACGAATTCGTTGTTTTGTTAGAAAATCAATATTTTCTTAATTTATCATCATTTAGAATAGGTATAATATGTTGTTTGTTTCTTTGTTTTTGAAAATACACATAAACGATTATATCCAACAAAAAAAGTAATTATGAAATAATACAAGTTATTATTAGTGTTTGTTTTTTTTTCCTCGACATAATTGCCATATCATCATTACAATAATTTTGGTTTAATTTTAGAATCATTCGAACGAAAAAGAAAAACAAGAATTTAAAAATAACAACACACAAACGTACACACACGAACGTGCATATAGAATTTATCCGATAATAAAGTGTATATAACTTTCATATCTATCTAATCATTGAATGTCAATTTCGCTCTATCTATTTTTAGATACCTGTTATAATTCACCTTCAACGTTTATTATTTTTAGAAACTTCATCATAACGCTTGTCTAAATATTCCTATCTACAATAATATCGGGGGTGGTAGACTCGACATCAACCCAAAAAAAAAAATTAGCTACAATATACCCACCTACCCACACTAATTCCACTTCAGATGAATCATTATTTAAATAGAATAATTGTTCAATTTTCTATCATTTTATATAAATACGTGTGTTGGTTTAAAATCGATATTTCCATAGGTTTTTATTATAAATTTAGAAATGTTGTATTTTAAATAGAACAAAGTGTTCATTGGTCCATAAAACAATTTTTTCTCTTTTTATACAACACAACAATATTACAAATGGAAAAAAGCTTCCCAATATCTATTTTTAATCGTGAATTAATTTGAGAAACAATCAAAAATTTATTGTAAATCTTTAACAACATAGGCAAATAGATAAAAAGTTTATCGTGATAACCTATGAGGATTCTTCTCAAATAAAACTTGAACCTATCAAATATTCTACGTGAACGGATGATAAATTATTGATAATTTGAATAATTAATTATGCGGTGTGTTTAGTAAAAATAGACACAATTCTGAAAAAACAAAATTATTATAATTTCGTTTTTATGTTACAGTAAATTGAAACTGATGTCGTAGCTTTGTTCATATAATTCTTACAATATACAGCATATCCAAAAGATTTACAAGATTGTTGTTTAATAATACAGCGTGTGCCTTGACGATGGGCCATTAAAAGGATAAATTCTAGTTGACGGAAAATTATGAAATTTTAATTGGAGTCGTTTTCCCACCTCAACTACCTTTGGCAAATATTTTCGTAGCAACACCCTTATATGGGGTAGTGCACCCTACTTTATTTTGATATATTCTTTACTACATTTTTAATTTTTTGGTCAAATCGAAGGGAACTTTGTTAATATAACCCGTGGTCTATCGCTGAAGGTTCTTCAGATATTTTGGCTATTAGTGAAATTTTCAAACTTTGCAGTGTTTGATTAAAAAATCTTTGAAACTACAGTGAAGTCAAATTAAATATTATATTTTCAAAGTCTTTTCCCATACAAATTATATTATAAAATTAGGTGATTACATGTTTCGAGACTTTTAGTCCCATGTTTAGATCGAATATTAAAAAATTATTCAAATAATTAAATAAAAATAAAAATAAGAGATATAATTGAATTATTTAAAATGAAATTAAAAATCGATTTTTATATTTTGGAAAATTTTAAAGTTAAATTCAAAATATCAAAATCGATTTTTAATTTCATTTTAAATAATTCAATTATATCTCTTATTTTTACTTAATTACACCCTTCTAATGTAGACACCTTTCTTAATGGACACTTTTGCATTAGCCCCGGTACATTTTCTTAAAACATGGACACTTTCAACCAGTGCCTTGCGTGTCCATTATAGAGGGTGTTTCACTATATTGTATTTAAACAGCTAGAATTTGAAATTTAAACAATGCAAATACAATTTTTCAGCGCTCTATCGAAATTAATTTTTCTTTCAGACAATTTTTAGACTCTTGCTTATTTCAGATTGATCACCATATTTGTCTTTATATTTTTTCATAAAAACAAATTCTGTATCAAACTGTGTTAAAATTCCCTATACCGATCTTTGATAAATTTTCAGTTTTTCAGAATTTTCAATTTCGTCTATTTTCTCACCGGGAAAAAATGTACCTAATACATAGAAGGCTTAAGAAAACGAATTTCAATTCAACTGACACAATTAGCAAGAAAATAATTAATTAATTTTAGAATAATTCAATGAAGAAGAATGGAAGAAATTGACAATTAATTAAAGAATATTCAATATTAACGTTAATTGTTTGACATTTTATCATTTTGCTAAGTCCTCTATGTATTTCTTTATAGGCGAATTGATCTAGGCTACTAGACGTACAGAAATTTCAGACTGAGGAGAAGAAAACTACACAAAACTGAAAATTATCAAAGATTGGTACCTATAGGGAATGTTAATACAGTTCAATTTAGAATTTTTTTCTTCATCCATCCTCATAAATAAAAAAAGTAAGACATTCTAGTTTAAAAATTGCCTGAAAGAAGAATTAATTTCAGCTACACGCTGAAAGATAATTAAATAGTTTAAGCTTTGATAAAACGTGTATTATTTGTGCCACTTGAGTGACAAATTTCAACCTTTCAGCGGCGATAATTTCAAAGATATGAATTTTTCAATCAAACACTGCAAAATTTAATATTTCATAAAAAGTCAAAATATCTGAAAAACTATACGTATTAGACCACAAATCACATAATCAAAGTTCTCTTAAATGGAACCATAAAATTCAAAAATGCAATAAGATTTACCATTTTATTTACAATAGAAAGATAGAGTGCACTACCCCATATAACGGGGGATGTTTTAATAGCGAAAATATTTGCTAGAACTAGTGCAGGTGGAAAAACGGCTCCAGTCAACATTTTATAACCTTCCAACAACTAGAATTTCTTCTAATGACCCGTCGTCAGGACACATCCTGTAAACTATTTGTGAAAACTGTGGACAGCCTGTATAATAGCCAACTTGGATTATTTTTCTTTTGATTATACATTAGAAAATTCACAAAAAAAATCAAATCACCACATGTAACACTCCAATAATAGCCTTGAAATTATAAAATTAGTATGAAATTCTATCATTCCCTCTCAAATCCCTTACACAATTCATCTCATTAGTGTAACAAGATCGTAATTGAGGTGTGTTGACGAAAAGAAATCCGATCAGTAAAATTGATTTTATCTTATTGTTTAATTAATAGAAGACGGTTAAAAATAAAAATAATTGATTTCTGAAATTAGCTACGATATACGTTCATGTATTTAGGTTATGAAACCAATAATACCTGCAGCAGCACACTGTAATTACCGCATGCTGTGAATTTATTTTTAAATCGCCAACTCAAAATATAACAACATCACTATCTCTATTAATATTAATAAACATCCGTCATAATATTTAAATTTGTACAAAGAAAAATAACAAGATGTGTATGTATGTGTGTGCGAGAAAGAGAGAGAGAGAGAGAGAATTTTCAAATAATAATTACGCGCCATAAATTTGAATTTATATCCATCCATAATAACATGATCGTGATCGATAATTAGTTTTGCAAGAAAGAGAACGATATAGATCGCAGTGATGATCGAGAAGAAGATGAGAAATTTGGAAAAACGAAATCAATTTACCTGTTTATGAAACAAAACAAAAATTTATAAAAAAAAACGGTAACTAGATTGGTTTTTTTTTATAGGTTGGTAGTCATGGCGAATAGCAACAGAGCATCATCAGCTGTTATCCATGCTTCGATAATAATAATAATAATGATAATAATAGTGTAGCATTTTGAAGACTTACCAGCAGGAATTGTCCGTTCTTGCTTGTTTTGAACATCCTGATGCTCGTTGCCTTAAAAATGCTTGTAATTTATGTTTGACTTCAGTGGACGCAATTGCACTCTCTTGATGTTTTTCTTTCTTTCTTAATGCCTCTAATTGTTCGCGTTGTCGTATCTCTTGTAATTGTTTCTGACGATCCCAGAATTCTTTTAAATGTTGTCGTAATTGTTGTTCGTGTTGTTCGGCTAAATGTTGTTGTTGTTGTTGGAAATGTTGTAATAAGATTTGATGTTGTAGTTGATGTTGTTTTTTGATTTGTAAAATTTGTTGTTCGAGTTCGCGCTCGGGCGCTTCTCGTTGTTGTTGTTGTTGTTGTTGATGATGATGTTGTTGTTGTTGTTGCTCGGCCATAGCCTCCTTAGAAGATGCGGTCCATCACAAGATACACACGCGCACATACGCACTACATGTAGATTAAAACACCATCACAGATATACATGAACGACAACAGAAAGAAAAACAATTTGTTTTAAATAACAATTTATATTTATATAACTAAATATTTATTAAATATACATTCATATAGATATATAACACAAATATACATGTATACATACACGCATACACATATACACAAATACACACACGCACAATTCTTGAAATAAACGTTGTTGATAATGATGACAATAGTAGAGAATATGACCTGGGGCACTACACCTGAGTGTTCCTGATGGTGTTGCAGGAAAACAACAAAACAACAACTGTCAGAGATGATACGACGACGATAATTGGATGTGGTGAGGTCATTTCGGTCGCACTCACAAAAGCTGAATATAGGAACCGATCGTAGCAGCACTGCTAAAAAGCAATGTTGTCAAACTGAACGACGTATTGATAAGACAAGTCAGTGGCAGTTTATTATGGTGGTGGTAGTGGTGGTGGTGGTGGTAGCGGTGGCGGTAGTAGTTGTAATGATGACAATCTAGTAGCGGTGGGAATACAACTAGCGACATCATACATAATATACAAGAACTAATATAGAATCCCATCTTTATCCAACATATGCAACCATCAATCGAACTATCTTTATTTTTGGATGAAAAATTGATATATCCGACTATACCAATTATCGGAATTTAACAGGGGCGTCTCGTAGAAAATCCTGCATTGGTAGAATTTTTCGAATCATCTTCACATAAAGATACTTTGTATCGTTGATTAGTCATATTAGAAATTATATTGTTGAAATAATCAACAATTAAGGCATATATGGAAAATTATTGTGGAATTCATAATGAATACGGACCTACCTTGCTGATGGGTTTTTTGAAAAGGTCCAATACAGTCATTAGTGTATTAACCGTAATAGTAAAATAAATAAAGCATTTTTATGCCTCATGTTTATAATTATAGCATAAGTCGCGATCTCACTCTCTTTGTCGAAACCACTTCCACTTATAGGTGTTCAGGGCATTTCCGCTCGTAGTTGGCTGTGCCTTTGGTAACGTAGTATCGTAATTTGGTTCACAATTGACATTTGCTAACTACGATACTTCGTAACCAAAAGCTAAGTCAACTGCCAGAGGAAACACTAGTGGTACGCCCTGTAGGAGTATTAAATATGTCTTTCCCTCCAAAACAGTGGCGTAACTAGCCTTTGAGGGCGCGGGGATGGGAGCGAAATGCAGTGTACAAAGTTAATAAACATATCTAGATAATGGAATAAACGTCTTTATAAGATTTGCCAGCAAATCTAGTAATAAAAGTACTTTTGCAGGACATAGGAGCGACCGCCCCCTTTGCTGCCAGATATTGTGGACTAATTTTATCACTTTAGTCAATCTCTTAAGTCACCTTACAGACTGTAATAGCTGCAATTGAATAATTCAAAAATAGAACGTTATCTGTATCGGCGTTTTTCGAAATTTTCATAAAAAAAATATGAATAGTACGCCTCACTTATCCTGTATAAGACATAATAAAAAAAAATAATAATAGGTTATCTATTTTCGTGTTTTATTAATAATCTTTATCACACGAGATTCTAATTAAATTGATAGCGGAAGTCTGTCTAGATGTTTGATAAAAATTAGTTGTTTCTCCAACAAAACAGAAATATTTTGGATCAAGTTATTTAGCCATAAATTGAGAACGTATAGCGTAACTTGATTTCGTCTCGTAGATGGCCAGGGCCGGCGCATCCATATATGCATATTGTACACCGCACAAGGGCGCCAATCTAAAGAAAAGCTAATCTAAAAGGACCACAATTACAGGGTATTTCTTCTAAATGTGGTCATTTGTTATGAAACTCCTAATTGCGGGCGAGCGATTTGAAAAATATTTCAAGTACTTGTAGAAGGGTCCCTCGAGATCATTTTAACAAAATTAGAACTTCGTTGCTCGTTTGGAAAAAAACGCTCGTTTTAGACAATACTGCAATTTTCAAAAATGAAATAAACACACAAAATGACTTAGAAGGACTAGAGGATCCTCCCAACATTGATTTTTCTCCATTTTATTCTGGAACAGATGGAAATATCTCGCATTTCTTCTAGGACGCAATGGAGAAAATTGTGAAAAATCAATGTTGGGAGGGTCTCCGTGTCACCCAAAGTCGTTTTGCGTACTTATCTCATTTTTTAACACTGCAACATTGTCTAAAACGAGCATTTTTTGACTAACTTCCAAATGAGCTACGAAGTTCTAATTTTGCTGAAATGATCTCTAGGTACCCTTCTACAAATCCTTGAAATATTTTTCCAATCGCTGCGTTCATTTGTGACCATGGCTTTTTTGTGAAATATCACATTTTAAAATAAAGGAAAGGGATCTCCCCCGAATAAGAATTCAATACTATACATGAGGGCCCCCAAATTCGAAATTTTCTGGAGCCTCATGAAGCCATAACGCGCTGCTGCGTACAGTGACTCTATTGTTCTTTCTCTCGGACCACCTTTGTTTCCAACAATGCCTGGTAATAGATTGAAAAGAGACAAACTGGTCCCATTCGATTTATTACTGAGTAATCTACGATTTCTTATATCCTGTTAATCCAGAAATAACGTCTTTATTGCATGTAATGATGACACTAATTGTGGTTGTTATACTTTCGTCAAATGTGGTCTCCTATTAGTAATCTGGACAATTTTAAATTACTCCAATTCCGGTTTGTAGTTCTAGCTATTTTCGGAAACAAATCACAAGAATTTCCAAATTGGTTATTTTAGTAAAGAGCATGTATTGAACAAAATCTAGGCTAGTTGTAATATGGTGAAGTATCCAACTCTAGGGTACTACAAATTACAGGGTTTTTTTCCGTTAAAACAATTTTTAGTTCTATTTTTATAGAAGCGTTGTGAAACTGAGCAGAGAACCTGTTAGATTCTTGTTAAGTGATGAAAATTTAGCAGTTTTTTTTTGAAAAACTACTTCCTTGCAGTGGCGTAGCTAGAAATTTTGGACCCTTCCCACATTAATAAAATGATAAGCTCGCAGCTCATTTCGAAGTTGGTCAAAAACCGCTCGACGCTACGATTTTCAAAAACGAGCCACATACGTCAAACGACTTAAAAATAATGACTCGAAACCCTCTCAACATTGA
>JAZBGW010000278.1:15894-30432 GCA_037464815.1 Mylabris variabilis
CATAATTTTCAAAATAGAAAATCATACTCTCGGATTTAGAAAGGTGATATGAAAAGCAAGGACACGAAGCTTGCTTAAAAGCGAATTTTGAAAATTGAGTGAGTTTCAGAAAAAATTTGAACCCCTTACAAGAATTCACAAGAATTAAAATTAATTAATTTGCCTCTTGATTGTTACGAAATTTTATTTACTTTACAACCATATCATTATAATGGAAAATATTTTGAAAATCTGCTTGGAAATTTGATTTTCAATAGGCGTTGTTTCTTGTTATTATAATTAAGTTCGTCATATAGCAGATAGAGGGTGTCGTGTTTTATGTCTCTCAACTGTGTGTAAGAATTCAATGTTGCCAGACGTCGTTTATATTTATAAATGAGACCACGTCTCCAGTTTCTATTGGATTCATTTCTTCTTTGTCCATTCTGCATTCTGTTGATTTATTTCAATTATTTTTTATTTATGTTCACCTATTATGTACAAGTATTAATTAATATGCCTCTTGATTGGTATGAAAATATCGGAAATTTTATCTACTTACGATCATATTATTACAAAAGAAAAATATTTTGAAAATCTGCCGGGAAATGTGATTTTCAATAGATGCTATTTGTGTTGCTGTGCGCTGTGTAAGAGATCTATGTGGTAAGTTGCATGCTAAATCACAATAGTAACAATAACAACACAAACATGGTCTAGTGAAAATCAAACTTCCAGCCAGATTTTCAAAATATTTTAGATTATAGCGATACGGTTATAAAGTGGATAAAATTTCCGATATGTTCATACCAATTAAAAAGCAAATTAATTAATTTTAATACATGTCAATAATAGGTGAAAAAGGGGTTCAAATTTTCAGTGAAACTCACTTAATTTTCAAAATTCGATTTAAGCGAGCTTCATGTCATCGGCTTCCACATTACCTTTCTAAATCCGAGAGGATGATTTTCTATTTTGAAAATTATGCATGGCATCACGTTTGGAATTTTTTTTAAATTCTCTTCCTTTATCGGAAAACTAGTAAACATATCGGGAAAATTCTCCAAGATTTATAAAGCTCTTTCAATTTGCTACCTAAATCAATTGATAAATATTCAAAATCAATAATATTGGCCAAGTTTTATGAAGGAAAATTTACGAAAAAAACAGGGTCCAAAAGTTTTTCTGCCATTCAAAATTTTATCATACTTTTCCAAAATAGAAAGCTCTATAGCATGTGCCTTGAAATGCTCTATCCAACGCACGTCAATTTTTGACATCTTAAAAATAAACGACTTGTTTGAAAATTGCTGTTTTCGCACGCTGAATCGACAAATGTCTCCGGAATCCCCTTAAATTTCTTATCATTAATGTGGTGTATTATTTTAGAGGTGTTTCTAAGCACAATCTTGATCTACATTTACGGCGACACAATAATGAAACAATTAATTGTAAAGAATGCGATTATAAATGTCGTTCAGCATTCAGTTTAGAACGTCATCATCAGAAAGTACATGGTAAAGATGTAATTTATTATGAATGCCATCAATGTCAGAAACGTTTTATACGCGGTGCAGATTTAACGAAACATTTATTAAAAAAACATAATTATTATTGGCCTAGTGGCCATTCTAGATTTCGTTATAAAGAAGATACAGATGGTGTTTATCGTTTACAAACTGTACGTTATGAAACTTTAGATGTTACAAAAGAGATAATTAAAGGGAAAACAATACAACAACCATCTGATGTTGAAAATTTACAATATAAAGTATTTAAAAACGAACCAAATAATTCGCATTCTTTATGTGTATTTGATGTTAAATTAACTGAAAAAGACGATTGTGGGGAAGATATTGGAAACGAAGATACCAATGATAATGACGATGATGATGATGATGAAGAAGAAGAAGAAGAAGAAGAAGAAGAAAGAGTTGCAGAACAAGATACAAATGTTAGGATAAAAGAAGAATCTGTTGACGATCCTGACGATGTGGATGAAGCGGTAATAGAGGAAGAAGAACCTGTAAATACAATTGTTATTACAATTAGTGAAGTCGATACAAAAGGTAATGTTGTAAAATCTGAAATTATCGAGTCTAGTGGCCGTACTGGAGTTGATTAAATAATCTCATTAAATTTACATAATTTATTTTCATATATCACATGTTTTTTTTTAACATTTTCCTAATTTTTATTTATAAAAAATTGTCGTTATTCCGTAAAAAAGTTGAGCTTACAATATATAATTTTAGTCTTAATTTGAAGACGTACTGTCTAAATTGTCGATAAGCAATTAAATTGAAATATACATCAAATATATTGAGTATTATCGAGATATACACAAGAGAATCGAGTCTTTTTTATAAATATTTCACATCCTACTACTGTTGATTCCTTTCCATGTAACATTGTTCCTAGGATGCATCTGTAACGAATTCCGTTTACTGCCATAATCATCCTCTTGGAAAGCATTATTAACATGTCCACCATTCTCGAATACTTCTTTCGCTGGTATACTACTAGCGACACTATTCCGATGATTTCGTACATTATTATTACCATATTCATTTTTGGCACCCAGTGTTTGCATTTGGGATTTTCTACGTTCAGCCATTACTGAATTAATTCGCACTTCTAACGCTTTCATTGTTTCACGGCGCATCGTTAAACGACGACTTAATACCGGTGTACCACCATCGGCGCCGTTAGCGTTCAATTTAGCAAAACGTTTCTTGAACGCCACATCCAACGTACCGATTTGGCGTTTCTTTTGTGCTGCACGTTCTAAATTGTGTATTGTTTTACGGCGACCGATACGATCCGGTCCGGAGCCAGAATCATTATCATAATCACCATCATCGATACCTTGCAGTTTCTGTAGTTGTTTGACAATTTCAACTGCTTGTTTATCGAGTAGAGCATTCGGTGATAGATCTTCTTTCTGAAATGTATTTCAATTGATTTTAATGTAGGTATATAGGGGAGACAGGGGTAAAATGGGGTAGGCGCATAAAAAGGGGCACCTATGTTTTTTCTGCAATTATCCAAGAGTTATTTGGCTAATGTCTTTGTTTTAACTTTCCACACTCCTGCAATTTGTTGGTAGTTAATATTACCATCATATAAGCGTCCTTTTTTCTTTAGAAAGCCAAGTCTTGCTTTTTGAGATTACGTTATAATTTTTGTAAATATTTCAACTGATTGTGAGATAACTGATAAACGATAAATTAATATACATATTCACCGGTTGAAAATACGTTTTCTGGAGAAATCTTCATCACAGTGTATTGAAATATTAAAAATAATAAATTAAAAAGAAACTGCGCTATTCAATGTTATACGTTGTGGGCAAAATGGGGTACTAGAAGGTCGGATTAAACGGGGTACCCCTTTTGTCCAACGTGTATGGCAGAATGTGGTAGTAACTTTCTGTTTTAATGATTACACACTGAGTATAAAAATAACATTTAGAATAAGGAAGCCAAGAACAAAAAATTGACTTGGAATAGCACAAATTATCTCTATTGTGGAGACGTTTATTCAACATAGTCAGATGATGGACCAGTACTCATTTGTAGGTACTGCCAATAACTTTTCTTATGTTAAAAAGCTACTACCTCATTTTGCCCTACCAGTCGGGCAAAAGGGGGTTTTCGTCATTCTTTTACTTTGTTTTTTTCGTAATGTTCCTGTACTTTTTGCCAATAAAATCGATCTATTTTACAATTAAGGCTTCCGTTAATATGTATATTAATTGTAAAGATAATAAGCTTCATAGTTTAGTTTGTGTGCCCCTCTAAATGTCAAGTACCCCGTATTACCCGGTTCCTCTAACTGAAATGTGTTGAAATCGTACCTTTTTCGTGCAACAGAAATTCAGTTCGGTTGACGCCAATATATGGGCGATGGTGCCGAAACGATGGAACAACATAGCGACGAATTGAATGACCAAAATCAGGGCGAAGAAGAAGACAAACACCAGCCCGATCGGTTCCAGTTGTAGATACTCTTTAGAGATGTGCACCTAAACAAATGGTTTTATTATCTATTGAACCGTACTAATCTGGATTTAGTCTAAATGTGACTGTACATATAGTGGAGTAGATACACATACATATGTTTATGTATATTAAAATTATTCACAAAAAAAGATGTGAGATTTATAGGAGATAGATCGATTGATGAAAGAAATGGGTTATATGAATTTGGATGTACTCCAAATATGGATAAATTTGTAACGTTTAGAACGGTCCTGGAATTGTTGTCTTGCCAGAATTTGGCTTGTTTTGTTTCTTAGATAATCAAATTGGATATAAAAGTTAATTAGAAAAATTTAAATAAGAATCCGTAAATCAGTAAATTTACGTTACAAAAAATTCAGGAAGATTTACAAAGGATTTTTGATTTATTCCTGTAATGAGTGCATGTGAGTGAATGTTAGTTTTAAATCAGTGCTTCTTAAACGAGAAAAATAAAATAATAGAAGAGTTGAAGAAACACTGTTTAATAATAGTGTTAATTCCGTCACATTTCAGTGTATCCTATGTATAGTGCTTCAATGTTAAGCCCTCTGGGTCGTTTTCCAAAGGGTACTATAACAGCAACCTCAATAAATATATGAAAGACAATTTACATTTTAAATATTGAAATTGAAGAAAATTATTCACGTAAATACCCTTATGAATTATTCAAATTAACACCAAAGGCATGCTTGAACAATTTGTTTGTTTTTAATTATAAAGAAATGGCCCAAGACCATCATAATATAGACACACTTTATTAGTATCCAAAATCCATAAATAGAGGATGCATTTTTGTTTCGAATTTTTAGATAATAATACCTCAGAGGTTTCCTCAATGTACGTAATATTAGTTCGTACTCCCAGCGGCCACTTAACATGGATTTGATCCTTATTAAGTTGCAATAGGAAGACGACTAATACAAATAATGCATTGAACATGAAGAACGCAAATACCGATTTATTTCGGAGTTCAATCAACTCCTTTGCTATCCTGGCCTGAATTAGAGTCCAGTACAATAACAAAAAACAGAAAAAAAAACACTAATTAGTAAAGCATTTTTGTGGGGGTGTCACATGATTTCCTTGTTTACGTAGAATAATCAAATGGGCGATATCTATAAATTTACGATAATTGTCTGTTTGAAGCAACGAAACCATGTTAGACCCCATTTTAGTTACCTCTTGAGTAGTTTCATCATAGGTAATGTTCGTCCTAACGCCAAATGGCCATTTAATATGTAATACGTCCTTTTTGAGTGTCAGCAGGAATACAATCAGGACGAACAGTGCATTCATCATAAAGAAAGCGAATACAGATTGATCACGTAATTCCTTCAAATCAGCTGCTATACGGGCCTATAACGTTGCAGATTTTATGGGCATTTGTGTTTTCGTTTATTTTTACAATTATTTTGCTAGATTCAAGGGAGAATATTTCTCTAAAATAAAAACATCCTAAAAATATTCCTTACCTTCTCCTCTTTGTTTTCATCGATTGGATAAAGATATTTTTCGAGAAGATCTTTCCAAAATTGAGTCTCATTACTATTCAAAAATTCAACTTCACCTTTTCTAACGTCAGGATCTTCAATCCAATAAGGATTCACTAAATCGTCACGTTTATTTTGTGGGACTGTTGATGAATCTTCAGATTGACTCTCATTGTCTGAACCTTCGGCATCTTCTTCGTTGACAGCACGTAGATGATGTTCTCCACGAGACGACGCCGACATACTCCTTTTGCGTGACGCATGATGTCCTGTTGGATCAACAATTCTACAAACACAACATTATCAAGTTTGTTAACAGAAAAAAAACCTTGGACGTACTTTTCTAGGTGTTCAAGTTTCTTATTAAGCATCTCTAAAGAATCAGCAATATTAATTAGAGAAGCTTTTTCATCGCCGGCTTTCTGATGGGTGCACAGCATGCATTTGAACAATCCAGCTAAAGATATTTCAATACTACCCTCATCGTCATCAGTAGTACCGCCACCTTGTAAAAATCCAAGTAGTGATTTTTGTTTCGCTTTCCTCTTTGCTTCTTCAGCTTGTTTCCTTTCTTCTTCCAATTCTTTCTTGGTTTTCTTAACGGCAACTTCTCGAGTACCCCACGAGACAACATTCAGATTAATTATTGAATATAGAATCAACAATAAGTACATTGATGGAATCGATAGAAGATAAATAACACCAGGTACGATACACCAAAATTCTTGTGGATGGAGACAAGCAGCTATGAAGAAAGACCCAGTCATTGCCATCAAGAAAATCGCAGATGGCGAACCGGAACCGTCTTCACGTAATTGAAGTGCAGTACCAACGATTACCGCCATCATAATTAACGCATATCCAGTTGATAAAATTTGGGCACAAAGCAGTTGAATGTTCGATTTACATGTGAAACATACCAACATGAAGAAAAATATTGGAATGATGTTGTAGTAGAAACTCGTCCAATTATCGATTTGGAAAGCAGCCACGAAAGCTCCTACCAACATAAGGAAGATCGTACCGGGACCTAAGATGGTACCACCCATCAACAGGATTTGATAGCCGATATAAGGCATGGAGATATTGTCGTTGATTTCGATGGTTCTTTTCGAATCGACGAGAAGGTCCATAATGTTGGCGATTGTTGATGGTACCCAACGGCGACGTTGATTGTAAAATTCATTGAAGCCTTCAGGGGCGTGCGTGTAAGCATCGGAAGCGGCTGAATATTCGACACGATAGCCCCGTTGTAGTAGCAGTGTACATAACCAACGATCTTCTCCCTGATCGTATTGGACGTAATGGCGAGCTTCAGCGGAGCTATTTTTGTGAAATTTTGATAATTTTTTTGTAATTTTAATAAATTATGGAGCTTTTACCAAGTGGTGTATTTTTTCATAACGTTGTCGTCCATGAGAGCTTTACCTCTGAAAAGAGAGAAACATCCAGGACTACACAAGACACAACCAATTACGTGTTCGGTGGCTTTCTGGAGCCAATGTCCGATAGCGTATTCGAACATTTGATACCAAACCATAGGACCAGAACCAACAGGGTGGATTCGACCACATGCTGCCCCTAAATTTTGATTTACAATCAAATTGAACAAGAATTAAAATATAACAAACCTAGATTTTTATTTTTCTTCATTAAATCGATCAAGAGCAGTACAGCGGATGGTTGAAAATCGATATCACCATCCAGTGTTAATAAATACGTATTTTCAGCAATTACAGCTTTTCTATCGACTGAAATTGGTAGCTCCATTAATCTGTGACCGAGCAGATAGTACATGTACATGACTTGTGACCATCGTTTTCTGTGCCTAATTTTCATCTTATCTTTCAGGTGGGCAATCATTTTCGTTTTGCCAGGTAATTGCCAAATTAATCGTCCACCATACGGTGTTGGTATCTTTTTCGGTGGTCGGATTCGCATATGCGTTTGATGCACATCGGATGCTGCCTCGTCAATTGTTGCTACTAATAATTTAACGAAACGATTCACTTGTGTGTCATCATCGTTATGGTCAGAAATTTCAAAGGCGTCATCGAAAAATATATGAGCTGTAAATTGAATTATTTTTAGATTAATTATTCAAAATCGCTTTGTTGTATTTACTTTCGAATTCGTAATAATCGGGATCAACAACTCGTAAATATTTCTGGGCGACACGTCTAGCCGATTGATCTTCATCTAATCGTAAAATAGATTTCAAGAACTCAATCATTTCCTCTTTGTTTTCGTGCCACATTGTAGCACAAGCATAAATACGTGTGATGTGATCGGAATTTTTCACAGTTTTCGCTGTTGATGAATCAGTATGGTTCGATATGGTTTCATAGTATTCATCACCTTTCTCTTTCTGGATTTCATCTAGATCTTCTGTCTTAACATCGGCTTCATCGTCACGCCGCCGATTCATCCCTAAACTTTGATCGATCAACAGACCGTCGTACATCGGCGTAACGTACAGTTTTTCCGTTCTTGCTAAACGTTCACACTTCGGCGTCCAAATGTGCAATGTTATCCACGTTTGTGATAACAACCACACTAACCAAATCCAAGCATGCTGGTGGGAGATGAAATTGTTCAAAAACGACACCGGTGGACTATCAAAGAATAAGTACGATGGAATTGTTTCATGGAAGAAACACGTATCACCGTTACGCAAACCACAAGCAGCTATCAATAGAGATATTGTAACGGGTATTGTTAAATTAACAGGAAACGCGTAAGAGAAGCCTTGTATCATGATTTTACAGGCGAATTTACCGAAAATATAAGCAAAATACGATGCCATTATATTGAATAATAAAACATAAAGTGGTGTTACATTACTAGCAGAAATGAAAATATCATCACCTGTCGGTATAATTTCGGAAATATCCGGTAATGAGGTGCCGCCTAAGGTCGGTTTAATTTCCAAAATTTGTATTTGATGGGCACCGAAACCATCAGATAACTCCGTAAAGAAAAAGGAGATTTCACCTTCTTTGATTAGAATGATAAAGATCACAGATATAAAGAAGACTAAACATTTCCATAATGATATGAACATGTAGGTGAAATACCGTGATGCTTCTAAATGCTCTTTCATTTTACCTAAACGTTTGATTATTGGTATTGGTGAATGTTTCGATATGTAATTCTCCCACCAGCCTAACGAAACTAAAACTATTGCTATCGGTATAATCCATAAGTCGGTACGGTGTTCCAATATCGGCCATACAACGAAACCAGTCGCCTGTGCGACAATAGCAAACAAATCAATGATAACTTTAAGGAATCGTTGGGATTCTTTATTGCTGCGTGACAATAGACCGAGTATGCCTGGTATAAAACACACACAATTCGTTAACATTGCACCTTTAACAACATCAACATCGGGCAATATGTAGAAAACTAGCAATGCTAAACCGATAGTGTGCAAGGTTTCGGCTAGACAGACGATCATGAAATGGGCGAAAATCGGACGTTTCGATGATTTAAAGAAACACATTCTCGTCGATCGGAATAATGCGCCTAATTGTGGCACCCAAAAGGCGAAAATCAGACACCACATCCATGCTACACGCTCCGGCGTTGGTAATTTAACAATAAACTCCTTTTCGCGACCTAGAATTTAAAGGGAATCAAACAATCCACCATCAAATAAATTAATGATAATTACCGTAATCTTTATTACAGTATGTGGTAACTTTGTCGGGCCTTAATTGTGATGTCATAAATAACAGTGTGCCTTTTGATATAACACCAGATGCTAATACTATCACAAATGTTATTAAATAAGCGAAAACTTTGAGTATTTTGACAGTGATTTCGAGACATTTTTGGTTTGCCATAGAACCGGATTCTTCTTTGATTGGTGGATCTCGGAAAACATCCCATCCTTTCGTCTCCTGGACGGTTCTAGAGCTGTAAAATTGTTTTAATTCTCTATTAAAAACCGTTCAATTGAATTGTGGTATTGTTTTTAACAATACCGTGTGGGTTGGTGAGGTCAAAAGCCGCGATTTTCTTGTTATTGTTGGCAAAATCAAAGAATCTTTTTGAACAACCGGTCGTATCTATTTATAGTTTGTTGAAATATCAATAACAACAACACGAAAGGGTGGAGATTTGCTGAATCTATCAAGGACATTGTAGCATTCTTTAAAGGATAACAACGGCTTAGAGACATATCGAATTCTCTTGGCATTGCCTGGGTTCGTGAAGAGAAAGCTCGCTTATAACTGAATTGTATTGAAATTTACCACGCATGTTGCTTACAAATTTTTTCCTTATTATCATCATCATTATTATTTTCAATGTATAACAATGATAATAGCAAGGTCGTTCTTAGATCTAGTTTTAATAATAATAACATTAATAACAGTAACAATATAAAGTGAACGTTCACTTTCTAGTTTTATAGTGGGAGTCAACTAGTTCGATATCTCTGTCTTCTAAAACCGTACAGTTATATCGTGTCTCTTTATTTCCCTATCTGTGTCTTTTGAAAAATTGTCGTTATCCTTGGCATTTCACTTTTAACGGTTCTTTACTATGACTTCCAACATATTCAAGACAAAAATCGTAAAATTCTCCCCGGTAAAAACCAAGATTTTGGCTAAAAAATCACGCCAACATAACTCACCTGCCACCATAGATATTTTCAGTAAGTGGTGAACTTTCATCATCTGAGAAATTGTCATCACTATAGTTGGTATCGTTTCGCAACCCTGTTGATGCCATATTTTCTGCTTCGGCTCTCCAATTCTAACTGAAAACGAGATCATAACATTGAATTATAAAAATTTCTTTTCCCATAAGAAACACGCCAGAATAAGACTTGCAATTCTTTAATTAATTAATTGTTTCTTGTCTTTTTGGGTTTGCCGATCAAGTACAACTGGGTATTGAGAACACACCTAAATTTTATCGCCCCTTCCCCGGTTTTAGTTGTTTTGTCTTCCGCTATTTGAATAAAATGCAAAAGACTTGGTGTCGGAGTGGCATGAAGGGACCTTGAGTACATTTGAAATAGATTGAAATTGTTTTAGAAATATTATACTAACAAGGAATTTTTTTAAAAGTTATTCTTGTAACGCATTCATTGGTTTATTAGTATCGTACAGATTTAGAAAGCTTATCCGATAGTTGGTGTAATATTTCATAATTAAATTGATTAAACTTTATGTAATCATCGATTTTTACGCCCAATACCGGATTCTTGCCGATTCGTTCCTGATAGCTTCACTCGATTTTGGGCAACAATTTCCTAGATGATTCAATTCGATTTGCGAAACGGATTTGTCATCTGATCTTTCGCTAATTTATCGACAGTCATCCTATTTGGCTCATTTATAGATCACAGGTATTTCCTTGAGCTAATTTCGACATTTAAATACACACTGATTTTCTTGTAGTTGCTCAATAAACAGCCAAAGAATCTTATTTAAAGATGACGAAAACTATTCAATATCAAAACAAATCTTGATATCGAGCACTAATATTCATTCTCCTCTATTATTCTCAGTTTGAGATTCTAATACCAATACTAACCTTTATCATCATTATTTTTAAGAAGACTATCTGATGACATTGTTATTCGAGTCTGAAGGTTTTACACGTCGATTAGGCAACAGTATTCTACATGATTCATTCTGATTCTTCAACTAGTCACTATTTGTCATCAATTTGATTGACCAACAAAATTGTGAGAGTTCGTTTATCAGGTCGTTTGGCTTTTAATGATGGAACGTCGAAGCTTTTGTCCGGTTTCAGGGAGCTTCCTGAAGGACAGTCGTACACTGGAAGGTCATTGAATCAAACGTATTTTGGCCTTCAAGCAGGACTTCGTCAATGTTCTTTATTAAAATTAATTGATACGTCTTGGCCAACAAATAAATAAAAACCTCGCAGTGCCTTTAATTCGGAAATTACTGAAGTCATCAAATTGAAACATGTACTTGACAATTATTGCGCTAGAAGAATCGCATTTGAAAATTGTTATGAAGGCAGGCGATTTGACGTTCTATCTTTAAGCCTTTCAGAACTTTGCGAGGTTTTTCCTGTACCTTTGAGTGAATAATAACGAGATTTCAGGTCCATACGTTTTGTCCAATCGGAAATCTCGACATCAGGTAGCGCCACTGTCGAAATACTCCCAGCGTTGTGATTATTCCGAACACCAGATGGCGAAATTATCGAAGTACTCCCGGCGATGGGAATACAATTTCAGATAAGAACCATCACTAAGTACATTTCATGCCTTTTTTCTTAAAAAAGTCATACCCGTTATATCAAAGCGCATAAATTATATTTGAGAGTAAAACCATTAGTCTAGAATAGAAAAAAAAACCCAAAAAGATGGCAGCATCTCTCGAGCAAATTTTCTGATTATAAATTTCTCATAAGGCCGAAATCTCTGTATTATTATTCACCTAATGTTTGTATTTTAGTGACCCACAGATGAAGATGCAGATTGCGACTTGTTCGGCATAACTCTACCGATCTTTGGCCAATCATTTTTTTATTGTCTATCGTTATCAGGTTAATATATCCATGGTCTCATCTTCGATTGCAGATTTGTCCTGTCGTAATATCCTCTAATTATCATTACAATTGGCTAATTTATAAATACACCAAAACAACAACAACAAAATGACCTTAACGTTCAAGAAAAATAATACAATGCCTTGCCTTTAAACAAATATCAATTTAACGAATCTAATATTGAACATATCTTGAACATCTAACCAGAGAAATTTCGCAATTGTAAATATACAAAATAGAGTTTGATTGTATGGGAAAATATCTAAAATTTGTATTTCTTATTGACAACTTTTATGCGAACCGGAGCGTATATACGAAACAATTTCATCGATTGAATTTTTTTACAAATTCCTCTACAATTTTGGATTTTGTCGACGTTATTATTATAGCATGCAGTTCTAAAAAACGACCTACTTTCTCTCATTTTGATACAAATCACAATAAATGTAGTATTATTATTTTTTTATTAATTGTTGATAGATCATTTGAATAATTGGTTTTTGTTCGATACTACCGAAAGTTCTTGACAATAAAACAATAAAATTAACCGACAACATTCACTTTTACTTCAACATTCAAGGTTTCCATCAAGTCTAATTGAAGAAATTCCAGATCAAAACGATGTAGGTATATGAGACGCGAAATCGGGGATATTTACCGAAATATTGATCCTATCGATTACTCATCTTCAATCGATTGGTCCCCGAAAATAACGCAACCTTTTCTTGTTTCTGTCCCGACTAAATAAACATTAAATTTTTAATGAAGAGGCCAGTTCAAGGCCTGTTTAAATGTTGCTAATCCCGATTTACCGGATTATTCCACATATCCAGTCGCGTATCCCATCAGTACCGTTATATTTCTGCTTATTTATTTATTTAATTTGTTAGTTATTAAAAATAGAGATTCATTCATTGTATACGTTGCGTGTAATCATCGCTACGTTAAATCCAGTTATGTCAAATACCGTTGTAACCAATTACAACATTAATTAATATTACTCGTCTTGGCTTTGATTAAACAAACATTACTATTTTTAGACTATAACAAATTCGATTTGTTTTCAATAATATTGTTAATTATCTGTGAACAATTTCCTTTATTCACACATTATTGTTAATAATAAATTGTCAACATTTAAATAGAGAAAAACTGACATAGTTCTTCGGCGCCTTTCACCTTTAAGTTTGAGAGATTTCAACAGGACGTCAGATGGGCAACCTTTTCAGCTGATAATGTCAAATTTATGTCGATTTTACTGGCAATTTAAATTGAAATTTATTTAATTTCAACACGTAAATGGCAAATTAAAGAAGAAACAACAAGAAATAATCATTTGAGTTAGATTTGTACTACTTTATGCTTAGAAAGTTTCTGTTTTATTTTTTATTAAATCCTGAAATATCGAGACTTATTTCCTGGTGTGCTTATTATTAAATAATATTCATTTACTGTTCAGTGCTGTGATTACTTACAATCTAATTTACCGTGGTATTGAGGATTTCCTTTTTCTTACGGATCATAGAAGTAGTTAATCACAATTCACAATTTTTTTATTTTCATGTTTCTTATTTGATTTTATTATATTTATTTAAACATTATGATACCATATGTGATTATAACTAATGGAAACACTACAGTATAGGAAAGAAATAGTTCTATTGCAAACCTACGGCTATCGGTCAAAAAACTAAAATAATTCAAGAAATAAAGTTTCTCTTGCTTAATAAAAATGCGCACGCGTATATTAGGTGATTGTCTTGTATAGAAGGTGTATGTACTGTAAATCTTCAAGAACCTTATAAGACAATCGAGAAAGTCTTATATGTGATGATCGCGATTATAGAAAAGGAATTTGAACGCCGCATATGCAGGCAACTCGTTAAACACTCTTATTGTTAGTCACATTTTGTAGCACCTAAAGAAATTTTTATGGATATGACTGTGCTTTACTTACCCGAATTTGTAACCTTCCTATCGCCGATAAAATTTTCCATGGGTGAGGAATAATTTCAGACAAAAAGCTTCAATCGATTGTAAGTACGTGGATTTGGTAGATTTGCAGGAATTCAGCTGAAAAGTCCCACTTCATGTCTCTACAAAAGTCCCGATATTGTCGCTTTATATCTTCCTCCTGTCCTATTAGAGGGGCTTTCCAATTTATCAGAGTTTCAAGGAATTTAGCAGAGAATCACTGAAAAAGTTCGGCTTATCCATTACAATTTGTTTCAAAGATACTAACAAGGAAATATTCCCAGGTATCCCGCTCCGATTTTAATGAAATTTAGATATCTTGTTTTCTGTTAGAATCTAAGGGATGCATGTTTTTTTTACAGGCGGAAAAACATCTAGGGGATGAAAACACCGTTCAAAGTTTGGGTTTTGGGGCGATGTTCACCCCTTAAACATAATTTTTCGTAAAAATCCAAAAAAGGTATCTCCTACGTTTTTATTCTCTTTCAACTGACATTAGTTTCGTCAAAATCCAATGTATAGTTTTC
>JAZBGW010000279.1:0-10102 GCA_037464815.1 Mylabris variabilis
AGTTTTTTATCTGCCATTCAGAATTTGACCATACTTTTCCAAAATAAAAAGCTTTGGAGGAAGCACTAGGAAATGCTCTATCCAACGTACGTCAATTTTTGACTATCTTGAAAAACAAGCGAGTATTCGCCGTTTGAAAATTTACTGTTTTTCCACGCTGAATCGACCAGCCGCTCCGGAATCCCCTTAAGACAAATCGAGAACATTCAAGCCGTATCTATATTGTACTCGATTGCGTACCTGCTTCTACTAGACAGTATCAGGGTAACTCTATCATTTGTGGTTCAACCATTAAATGATTGAACTCTTTTTTACCTTATTATTATTATCATTACTCAATTATTCAAACCTATGAGGTTATCTGGATCTTACAGTTTTCTCTGATTCCTACCTTTCATTGAAACAAATAGAAATCGCCTACATTTATTTGTTTATAAATATCCAATGTCAATTATGTTTTTCTTAAATAAACAAGTCCGATAACAGAAGCTACCGTATTGATTAGGATAAAAATAGAACAGCTGAAGCGGAGTATAACTAGTGCATTTCATTTTGTTACACGATCTATCTCTGAGAAAAATGATTCTCGATTTTTTCAAAAAAAAAAAACTATTTTACGAGGATCTTTGAGTTATTTCAAGTCATTTTATGTGCATAACTGATTGTGAGTGGTGAAAATTTCGACATTGCCGGAAAAAATCCGTTTTTTAACCAACTTGTAAATGAGCTACGTGGTCCTACTTTTGCTAAAATGTTCTCTGGGGACTCCCCTACAAATCCTTAGAGTATCATTGGAATCGTCGGCTAACTAATAAGAGTTTCATACGAATTAGGTACTTTTAAAAAAGCAACTCGGTATTTTAATCAATGATTGTTACCTAGTATCAGATCGAGCACTCGATAAAATCTGTGAATTATGTTCACGTAAAACTAATGATGATGGTGGAAATGCTGGACTACCAGTCGTTTCACCAGTACTATGTTCAAATTCCGGTGCAACAACAATTTCATCTAATGGTGATTCTGAACCAACTTCATCATCAGACGATTCTTCAGTTAATAATCGTTTACGAACTGTCAACATTGGTGTTTTCTCACTACAACTATCCTCCAATTGTTGTTTAATACTTGGATGTTCTTCTTCACCTTGACTTAATGGCCGGCGACGTACACCCCAATTGAAATTATCAGTACTTTCACCTTCAATACTTTCACTTTCATATTCCAAGAAATCGAAATCTTTAAAAACACCAAATTCGGTGGCAGCAGCATCATCACGCCTTGAACCACCACTAATATCATTATTACCACCGGACATTTCTTCAGTACTAGATGCCATACTAGATTGTCGTTCAATAATATCTGATGTTTGACTGAATATAACCGATGGACTTTTTGGTAAACCAACACGTTGGCCACATGTTGTTAATAGATTTACTAAACATTCACGGACACGTCCCTGTGACATCCATGGACGTTTCCAACCAGTTTGTAATGTTACATCAGCTGGACTTAATGAACACGAACGGCGCGGTGTTAACAAATTATTAGCACTACTATTACCAGTAACATTATTTATTGTTAGTGTTGTTGTTGATGATGTTGTGGTAGTAGTTGTCGTATTTGTTGTATCATCTGTTGTTTTATTACTATTATTATTACTGTTATTGAAAAATCGACGTCCTATTACTGGAGTTTGTGACATATCAAATGTAAATTCCATTGTACGTCCAGGTAGTTCCTTTTTCGTAAAAATACTCTCATCAGCGAATGATGGATGCGGTGTTGGTATTATTGTTGGATTTGTTGTTATTGTTGTTGTGCTATCATAATTCGGTTGTTGTTGAGATTGTGTTATTGTTGTTGTTGGTGGTGCAACCAATGAACTAGATCTTGTCACTACTAATTTCAATATTTTCAAAGCCTCTTTCCAATGTACACCTTCAATATATTTAACAATCACCCGTAACAAATCCGTATTGATTGCATGTGCTTGTTGTGCATTCAAATCAACATAATGTAAAATACAATGGATAATATTCAATATTGGTAATTGTAAATTATTCGGTCCTTTTTCCAATACTTCAATCAGAAATGTTAACATATTAAAACTTAAATGTGAATATGTATCATAAAGATATTTAATAACACATTTTGTCCATTGAAAACTCTCTTTACTAAATGTCCGTCGACTATATAAATTCATTACAGTACCTAAATTCTCCAATTTCTTACTTTTCTCAATACAAACTTGTGATATATTCTCAGCACTACGTATACAAATTTCATTAGCATCTTCATAATTCAACAACATATATGGCAATAAAGCAATAACATTCATTGGAAATGCTATCGATTGTGATGGATCAATAACAACTAAATTTAATAATGGTGTCAATTGTGATAATAATGTAGCTACAGGTTCATAAATATTTGGATGTGTACAACCTTTCAATAATAATGCATGTACACCTGGAAAAGAACTCCAACGTAATTGTTGTTGTAATTTCTCAACTTTATCGCGTGCATCAGGACGATCTAATGGCAAACGTATCATAACTCTTGCCAATAAACGTACAGCCAATAAAAATTCATGTTCATAATCCGATTCTAATAATGATACAGCTAACCAAAATAATTGTGATAGAATTGTTAATTTATCATCTTGTTGAGCTGTATCACTCAATAATTTTAAACTTTGTGCTGAACGTGAACGTGATAGATTCGATGAGAATTTATTCTTATGTTCCATTTCTGTATTATTATTATTATTATTACGATTACGTTCTTTATTATCGTTCGGTGATGAGATATTTCTACGTAAACAATATGATACTGAATAACTTGTACTGCGTGCATGTCCCTGTTGTGTAGAATAATTTAAAATTGTTGCTGTTGATGGATCATATTGATATTGTTGTTGGCATTGTTGTTGATATTGTTGTTTGATTTCTTTATTATTCAAATTCGGTGTTGATTTAAAGAAATCACGCATAAAATCTAATGGTCGAAAATCAGATTCTAATGATTCAACAGCTGCCTCTAATGTTAATAATAATTCAGTAACATAACCTTGCATATCTTCACCATGTTCAGCAACAGTTTCAACTAAACGACTCAATATATCTGATAGCATACGTGATGTTATTGGTACTCTTAATGCACGATAGATTTGTAATGAACGTCCAGCATAATGACGTGATGAACAACTTAAACCTAATTGTAATGCTGTCTGTGACCATCTTTCATTAATATGAGCATTTGGTAATGAGAATTGAAAGATTTTTAAAATGTGCTGTAGGAAAATATCGATTTGTTCAGCACTTTTTATTGTCCATACTTTTGCTGTTATATCCTCATAATTCCATAAAGGACTATTTTGTTTGCTTAAATAATCAATTAGTGATTTTATTATAATCGAAGCTGTTATCTCTAATTTTTGGTTTGTTGCTACTGCAGTTGCTGCTACCGTTGTTGTTGTTGTTGTTGCTGTTGATGTTGACGCTGGTGAATCTTCTGGTGTTACTATAACTGGTGGTATTTGCGCCATTCGATTCACATCATTCACATTTTCTTCAGGAACTGTTTTCGTTTTATTTAAATCGGTATTCAAATTATTGATCTGTTGATCCCAATATAATAATAATGTTGATCCTGGCTCAGTAAAATTATGTTTCAATATCGGTATTTGTGGTGTTGTTAAACCCAATTCTAATTCATTTGTTTTATTGTTTAATAATAGATGTGCAACAGTTAAATGATCATTATGTTGGGCTAAAACTATCAAAATATTCAATAATAATTGTTTACAATGTTGGAAAACTAATGGTCTTGTATGATCTAATCCCAAGAATAGTATATGCAATATCAATGGTACATGTATAGTCCAATCTAATTCAATTCCATCAATAACAACATCACACAATAACATTACACCAACATTACAACGATGAAAACTGGATATTGGTTGTGAACTATCTGGTAAATATTCAGTTAATGGTGCAAAATAACCACCGTATTCAGGCATTGGTAATGGATGTGGTTGTGGTACAGATAAATCTCTAAAATTCTCATCATCCAATTGTTGTTGTTGTGATTGTGATGAATCATCTACACTTCTCAATCTTTCCGTTGTTGCACTTGTTGTTGCTCCACATGTTGTTGTAATTAATTTCGATGGATCTTCACCACTATGACGTTTCGTATGTATTGTACCTTTTTCAATATTCAAATCTTGTCGGCCTGTATTTGAATCAATTGTTCCACTATTACCATTATTTGTACCATCTGAATGACTCGATGTTTTCCTCATTACAGTTAAACGATAGAATGGTGGTGTTTCAGTACGTTCAATTAAACAATTCAATGTTTCAACAGTTTGTAATTCCATCATCATTTCATCTAATAAACGGACAGGTTGTACACGAGCCAAATATAAAACGACACGTTTTGTCTTTAAAATTATAAAATTAATTAAAAAAATAATTGACGAACGAAAAGCAAAAAAACTTACATAAGGTAGAAGTTCATTAGGTGCCATTCCGGAGATTATTATCAAATATCTAATGATGACTTTCATATTATTCGGCCAGGATGTACATAAAGTTGCCCATAATTCCTCAATCTCTTTCGGGTGATTATCACCAAACTAAATAAATTGAAAACTAATAGTTATTTGTATCACAGGACCAGAAACTAAGCTTTTGCAAAAGCTTAGTTTCTGGTTGAGTGATACACAAGATTTTTTGTGTCGACTTATGCAAATTTTTTAAAAAATAAATAAAATTGTTATTTACTCAAAAAATCATGTTAGGGATTTTTCAATGTTGGTAACCTTGACAAATTCAATTTAAAATCAAAACATCTGACTCCATGATGACAGATTATTGAATTTAATTCATTTGTTTTTGGTTTTTTTTTAATACTGTCACTTACTTCTAATTAATAATGGATACACCAGCGCAAATTAAAAAAATTGCTGAAAATATTATTGACAATTATCATTCCAATCTAACACAAAATCAGCAACAAATGGTTTAGATAAAAATTGGAATATTTTGATATTCTAAAATAAAATTGTCGAAATGACAAAAGCACCAACCCGAGAACATAAAAAGTCACTAGAAAAATTTCCGACCTAGTGGTGTAATGAATAATGAGCCAGTTTCTGGACGATTTTGAGATATGGAAAGTTAGTATTTCCGGACAGAGGCACAAAAAAATAACGATAAAAAAGTAAAATAAAGATACCTTTGCTGTTATATAGAAAATATTATTCAACACCATTTCTGTAGCTTCAGCAGAACCCCAGCCTTCTTTACGTGGACGTCCAGTTTCTACATAAAACTGATAAGTATACTGATTAGATGGTGGTAAATTTGGATCAACTAATTCCATATTGTGTAACCAGGGTAATAGGTATGTGAGTAATAATTGCCGGACTTCTGGACGTGCTGATTGGAATCTATATGTTATTTCTAATAAAGAAAAAATTATTAAAATTGATTACTATTATTTTTTTTGAAGAATAAAGAATAAAAACCTGAAAACATTGGCATCGTCAATTCAGGATGTAATAAAGCTAATTGTCGTGACAGATGAACTTGTGACCGACAATATGTTGTAGCTAATAAAGTATCTAATGTACTCCGACCTTTATCACCTTCAGCTAAATCACTCTCAGCTAATGGTCCGACATTACCAAAAAATCGTTTATCTAACAATTGTAATAATTGTAATGCTGTATCGCGTACTGTCGGTCTAGGACACCCTGTATTCATTAATGTTACATTAATTATTGCGGTGTAATGATCACAAGGATATTCTCTAAAATTAAAATTCATTAAATATTAGTTCATTAATCATGTGATCAATTTTTTTATAACCTTGCACTGAAAATTGTTGCTAAAGCTAGAAAACAACCATCAGCAACTGACCAAGTACCTGTATAACATTTATCAACAACCCAATCTAATAATGAACCAACATCTGGATTCGATTCTAATAATAAAATAATAGTTTCCTGTGCTAAATTATAAACTTTCTCATCGTTACTATTTAATAAAACATCCAACCATTGATATAATGAATTATCTTCTAATAATTCATTAACATCAAAATATGGACCACAACATAATATAGCACTCATTGCTTGTAACGATACAAATTCTAATTTATTATTATTGATATCATTAGTATCATTATAATGATTCATATCCGATAGACCATATTTACCAGCCCAACATGAAAATAACTGAAATAAACTTTTACGTAAATTACGTGAGAATAAACTGCGACAAGTTTCCACTAGAATTGAAAAATAATTATTTTAATATTATTGTCATTATACCACCTGTCCCACCTAACTATGGTTAGTCTATATCTCCCATCATTTAATAAAGAATAGAAAAAGGGTTTGAAATTATTGTAGTGGGACGTCCAATGAGTATTAGGGTGGTTAATGGACCCTAGGGAACATTTTAGCAAAATTAGAACCTCGTAGCTTATTTGGAAGATGGTCAAAAAAACGAACTAAACACGCAGAACAACTTAGAATGACTCGCGGATCCTCCCAACATTTTTTTTGTTTCGTTTTTCGCCATTTTATTCTAGAACAGGTGGGAATGGTTCGCATTTTTCTAGAATGCAATGGAGAAAAACGAAAAAAATCAATGTTGGGAGGGTCTTCGAGTCATTCTTAGTCGTTTTACCTAACTAACGTCAAATTTTAGGGTGGGCCATTAGGTGGAACTTAATTTTCGGTGGTCACCCAATTTAACAAAAACACATCAGATTTAAAAAAAAAATTAACTTAGTATCTTTGGTCATACAAATATTGTGGTATTCATTTTAGAAAAACGTTTTTCATATAAATTTTTAGACATTATTTGCGGGTGTGCACATGGGTAGGCATAGACTTTTCAGGGTGGGCACGGGCCCACACTGGCCCACCTGTAGTTCCGCCACTGCGTTTTACGTGCTTAGCTCGTTTTTGAAAATCGCAGACCTGTCCAAAACTAGTATTTTTTGAGCTACGAGGTTCTAATTCTGCTAAAATGATCTCTAGGGTGCCTCCTATAGATCCTTGAAAGATTTCTCGAATCGCTTGCCAAATAATGGGAGTTGCCACAAGAACTTTTCGTTTTAGGTGACTCACCCGGTATAGACTGTCCATAGTTAAGTAGTACAGGCTGTAAATGACTCCACTTACGACTGAAACTTTTTATTAATTTCTTTAGAAAATAGGCGAAATGTAGTGTTAGATCTTTAACAAGCGTTGATGTTTTATCTGATTCATTTTCAAGATAAGAACGTACACCCTCAATAAATTCAACAATCGGTGGATGTAATGCCTGTGTATCTTTATCTAATATACAAGAATTAATACTGAATGTACCGTTTTCAGCGATGTATTCTAACGTACGCATTAAATGTAAACGTAGAGCATCACGACGACGGCGACGACGTACATTTTCTTGTTTCTTATCAATAGCTTCACGCATGAAGACAATCAATTCCTCCAATAGATCACTGAAAATAACCAAACAATTAATTGTTACTAATTTAAAAAAAAATTAAAAATAAGAAACAAACCGACAAGCTTCCCCATTAACATTTCCAACAGCAAATACGGCAGCATCTCGTACATCATTAATTTCACAACGTAGTAATGGTACAATTAATTTATATAAAGCAGTTGGTGATACATTTGTTGTTGGTGTTGTTCCACTAGTTGTTGTCGTAGTTGTTGTTGTTGTTGTTGATTTATTATCTGATTTGTCTGTATTAAGACTATCCGGTGATGAACTTAAACTTAAATCAGGACTAGCACATCGTACAATTGTATTCGACATATGTGGTACAACACGAAAAGCAAATGTTATATAATTCTTCCATAAATGCATATATTGTTCACGTCCAATTGGTGGTTTCTTTAATGCTGTTGAACTACGTAATAAAGAGGCACGATTATCATTTAATGGTGTTGGATCAACAACAGAAAATAATGCATTCAATCTTGTAAAAACAATTGGCCATGAATGTACAATTGTTGATGGACATTTTGTTAATAAACAATCACTTTCAAGGAAACTAAACAAACATAAACTCCATGGATCGGTGACATTAAATGTATAATTAGCACCACTCTTTATTGAACCATCTTCTGTTAGGCCAGCATTCCATGTTGATGTATTCCGATCAGCTAACCATTGTAGATCGATCAATGAGGCTTGTTGTATTGCTTGTTTTTCAACTGGTGGTAATTGTGATAATAATTTCTCAATAACTAATGAACATGATTTATCAATTATATCAACAACAGAATCATCAATTGAACAATTTAGAATTTTCAATAAACATTTAATTTCTTTTAAAATCAATACGGATACACGACGTGTTGTTATACGATAATTACACAACATAACCAATGATAATGCTTCAATTAAATGTAATACTGATGATGTTGATTCTGATCGATGACTATTATTATTATCATTTCGACGATTCGTATTTGTATTCTCTGAATTATTAGATTTTGTTGTTTGATTATTTATTAAGGCCCCCTTCCATGCACATAACAATGTTAGGATCATCTTTAAACCATTATCAATTAATGTAGGGAATGTATCCAAGACATCTTTAGAGATAAATTGTGTTAAACCCCATAAAACATCTTGTCGCCAATCAGGAAAATCAATAACCAAAGTTTGTAAACTTTGATAAGCTAAACCACGTAATTCCTCATCCATATGTACAGTTAAACGACTTAATAAATCAACTAATTCACTACCAGTCATACCATCTGGTATTAAACGTGGTACAGCTGCTACACATGTACGAAATAAATCAATTCTAGGTTTACGTTCACCAGTTATCATTTCATCTGGTTCTTTATTTAAATTCTGTGTATTTGTCATCATTAATGGCCGTCCATATTGTTGATCTAATGCCCGTAAAATATCAACAAATACACGACGTACATGTGGAAAATAAGCACTAATACCAATACTACGTGCTGTATCATCCGTTAACATTTTATTTAAGAATGTTTTACGTACACGTAATGTATTACCACTTGGTAATACACCAACAGAACGTGGCATTGGTGGTTCACCTTCTTTCTGTTGTAAACTATCGGCAACAACAAGGAATGCCCTTAAACCGATACTCATACGTTCTGGTGTTAAAATAATTTTAATTGGACGTCCAACTGATAATAAATCAAATACAATTTCACGCATTGCAAAATCTAAACGTTCTTGTGCAATAAATTGTATAATTTTCACGAAGATATTCAATGGTGTATCACGAGGTATTACACTCTTTGAACCTTTCGGAAATAGTGAATTTACAATACTCTGTAGACGGGATTGTGTTGCTGAATTACTTTCACACTTTATTCGGATCATATAGACCCATAGAAGACGATATAAAGACTCTATACACATAGAAATAACAAACAATAATTTCTAGTTTCATTTTAAAAGTACATGGTGATTTTTTTAAAGTGGTCAATTAGAACGAAATGTTAGTAGTTGGGGGGCGACTTGAATAAGGATTGGATAAGGATTCTTAGGGGGGTCCCCAGAGATTATTTTAGCAAAAGCAGGACCACGTAGCTCGTTGGAAAATGGGTGAAATCAAATCTAACTTTCGAATATGCACCAAGGTCCATGAGGCTTGTGCACCCGTCAAAAGTGTTAAAATACGTTCGTAACATATAGATTTTTGAAATTTCTGGCTTTACTCCCCAAAAAAAAAAGTTACAAGCCGAGATTGACCGTGAAACATTGAAATGCAAAAGTTGCTCACCTCTCTGTGTCGGTCATATGGGTCCGTAGAAGAATTTTACATGCCCAAAATAAACATTTTCTCACCAACAATACAATAATTGTTTTCTTTTTTTTGAGAAAATTATTGGTCCTTATCGGTCTAACACGAAATTTACATGTCGACAGTAAGAATAAATGTTTTGAAATCACTGGAAAATTCAGTTATAACATCTATTTAGTTTGTTTATTTAAGAAAAAAAACATTTATACTATGTGACTCCAATGTAAACAAATGCCTACACATAATTTATTATCTGATTATCTGTTTT
>JAZBGW010000279.1:19355-30410 GCA_037464815.1 Mylabris variabilis
GTTCGTTTTTGTAAATTGTAACATTGCCAGAAACGAGCGTTTTTTGACCAACTTCCAAATGAGCTACGAGGTTCTGATTTTGCTAAAATGATTTCTAGACACTCTCCTATGAATCCTTGAAATATTTTCCAAATCGCTCGCTAACTAATAGGAGTTTCATAAGAATTTACCACTTTAAAAAAAACACTCTGTATGTAAGTCGTAGATAAATGTTTTATATTGGAGTTGATTAAATAGTCACCTGAGCGTATAGTGTTAAAACGGCTTGTACGGCAATATAAGCACCAGCAAAACCGTATTTCTCAAACATAACTTCGATCATTTTCTCACGATTTCTTGTCGGATTCATTGGTGGTTCTGTTAATAAGATTTTAGCATTTGTTGGATCTATATTCATCTTTTTCGGACCGAATGTATAATCCCATACATGACACATATCATCCCAATTACGTACAACACCATTCTCCATTGGATAATTGACTTCTAATAATGAACGTAACGCTGATGCTTCATCGCCCACCATCAAATCCTACAATATAAATCCAATTATAGATTCTAGTTTTGTTCAATTTAACACACTACTTGGGAAAATCAATGGAATTTTAATCGGGGAAAATGGTTGTCTTTGTTACTTACAGGAAGAGTACTTGCAACTCCCTGCAGCGTGCAACAAAAAAACAAACAAACAAACAAACACTTGATGTTAATTAATCAAAAATTATTACAATTAAAAGGAGATAATTAACAAATATCAACAAACTTGCCGTTAATTGTCTTTATACAATACTGAAATACTTGACTTACATCTACATGATAATCCTATAAAATTGTTGATGAATCACCTGAATATTTAGAAAAAAAATTGAAAAAAGACACAAAAGAACTAGAGTAAATTTTGGGGGGTGGTATACAAGAGAAGAACAATAATTCGAAACTTGCCTTAACTTCTATATCACCAATTTTATTAACTGCACGTATTATCGGCCGGCCAACCATTGATGGGAATATATGTGCTGGGAAATTACTACCAGCATATCCACATTTAACAAACTATAAACAAATAAAATTGAATAAATTAATTGTAGAAAATTTATGTATTTACCCCTGTGCCATTATCACAAACGATAACCTTCCTTCCTTGACTATCCATTGATACACATTAAATCTTATAAATGAAATCTAAATGAATTTGAAGCTTATTATTGGAAATTCTCTAATAATTGTGAAAAATTTCTTGATTTTCTTCGAGCGAAAAAGAATCACAATGTACCACACACCGATTAATTGTAATAATTGTCACTTATCAAAATCTGTAAACCACGCCTTATTGTATCCAGCCATGTTCAAATATCCACAACCAGATGATTTATCGCATACTAACACATTGATGAAACAAAGATAACAATAGAATCATTATTGTATACTGAACGTACCCCTATTGTACTGAACTGAAATTGAAGTAAAATAATGATGAAAAACACCTTGACAATTCAGTACTTTATTAATATTGTAGTTTAAATAATAAAATCGTCAATTTTCGGTTAAATATTTGATGAAACTTTATTAAACGTTGTGTGTTTTGAACACCTCCGCCAATGGATTGATTCATAATGTTGTAACCAATTAGATTTGTGAATGTCGGTCATGTGTCATTTTTTCCATTAAAAAGTGGGGATAATTGTCAATAAAATGTCGACTTTGGTTAGTTTATTATTTTGTGGACTTTGGTTATGTTTATAATGATTTTTTGTCGTGATTAAAATTAAAAAAAAAATCGTAAGTCGCCCAAAATCTATTCTGCAATTTTAACAGAAATGGCTTACAATAATGTTGATGTTCGCTTAAGAGAATGGGCACCATTGACTGATCTATTCAATAAATTACCAACTAAATTCTCTAATGGTTTCTTTGCACCGGACGTGAAAATCACCTGTTTAGATGTCTTATCGGAATTCTTAGCATTAGGTACAAATTCGGGCATAATCTATTGGTACGATCGTAAAAAGAAGGATTTACAACGATTAAGATGTGAAGTAAATCGTATTTTTTATCATTCCATCTATATAAATTATTAATAATTGATTTATTTTTTTGTTGTTTTGTAGAAACAAAATGTTCAAATTGCAGCAATTAAAATTATCTCAACAGTTGATTATATGTTGGCATGTGGTGATAAAGATGGCAATGTGAATATATTTCAAATACCGAAAACACACCCTGATACAATACCAGAGAATTTAAAACCGAAAACCAAACAACAAATTGAACGCTATACAGTCTCCGATCTACATAAAGCACAAATTACGGCAATTGAATGGTCAAAAAACGGTATGAAATTATTTTCGGGTGATAAAAATGGGTGTATTGTACTAACAGAAATTGATTTCTATATGGTAAAGAGTGTTTTCGTGTAAATTGTCATAAATAACACACCATCTTTTTAGCATATTTGTAAATCTGTTGAAATCATAAATGAGACCTATGAAGTAGTTCAATTGAGTTACCAACAACAGAGATTATTAGTTTCAACAACTTATCGAAGTATAATTTGCCACAAACAGGATAGATGGAAAGTTAGTCAAGTTGGTACAAAGGATCGTAAAGTGTAAATATTCTATTGTAATTTTTTCTATAATTATCGTATTTAACATGTAATCGGTTTAGTCTAGGACGGTTTGGTGGTATAATCTATCAGAATGGCCTAAAACCGCACGATTTAATCTTGTATTGTACACGTCCAGGTTTGCGTTTATGGTTAGCCGATTATGATGGTAATGTTGAGAAAACATTACTATTTAAAGAATTATTAAATAAAGAATGTCCAGAAGTGCCAATTATTAATCCAATTACGAAAAATATGAAATTATTAAAACCACAACAGGAACCGTCGTTTGGTATTATTTTACAATTTAATGAGAATCTATTATTAACGCACAATAATGATGTTATCTATATACTTGATCCGAGGAATACGACCGTAGTAGCGACAATGAGCCATTTTCGAAAGTAAACAATTAAAACTAATCAAACAATAAACTGTCCTATGATCAGTAAAAGATAATAGCTATTTATACAACAAGTGCGTTATGGGGCAAATAAGACGCGAGAGACGTCTTATTTGCCCCTTATCGCTAGAGTTGTATACAAGATTTTATCCAACACCGAACATAAAAACGTTTTAAATATTTCTGAATGTTTAAATAATTTTGCAATTGTTGTTAAATTTGTTTGATTAAACTTCAAGTTCTCTATGAAAGTTATATACGTGAAAATAACATTCGGAAATTTAGGATCAAGTAGACTTTGTTTTGTTTTCACTTGAACTGCGTAGTTTCGTTGTGCTTACAATTAAAATTAAAAAAGCTGCTAAGTGAATTGTTTCAAATTTAATTCCAGCAAAATCAAAACATCTCTATGAAAAATAATTTAAGAGTTTAATATTTGCATTCGCGTTGGCAAACTATATTGTAATACACACATCACGCCCTATACTAACCAATAAGAATACGTAATTTCTATAACACACTAGTATGTTATGGTTATGGATAGAAACACACCAGTGTGTTATAAGGTGCTTTATTTAAAATCGACGTAGTTATGGCTTCATAATACAACAGTGTTGGATAAAAATCTTCAAAATCATAGGATAGTTTATCTGTTTATTGTACATTAATTAATGTTAGATTTTAGTGTGCTGTGGGTAGCGACACATAAAGATGAAATCTTCGTCCTAGAAGAGGAGCGTAGCATTATCAGAATCTCATACAAGCCAGAAACTGGTGGTAATTACTATAAATTATCTTTTAAAAAAAGTTGGTTGATAACATTTATTTTTAGTAATATCTCCAACAACGTCATCATCAACATGCGGAAATTCATATTTTCCATTAACAACATCAATTAAAGATTTAACAAATAAATTCCAATCAACTAATATAATACCGGCAATTAATCCATTTTTAAATCAATTACCAATCAATGATTTCAATATACATACAGATGAAACATTGATAATGAATGCAGAAGAAGCTAAAGAAACAATCAAAATTGATCATTACAATAATTCGATTGATATCGAAAAGAAATTCAGTGATATTGGTAAACAAGAATTTAGTGATAAAATATTATTTAAAGAGAATCATAAACATAGAAAGGGAAGAAAAACAAACATGACAATGAGTATGACAAGTCAAAGTTCTAATAGTTCTGAAGAGAAAGATCTAACAACAACGAATTATTTTAAACCGACATTAATGACACTCAGTTCTGTTGGTATTCTACCTGATCTACGTAGTCCCGAATCTATACAAAACGATATTGAATATAAAGAGAAGATTTTGGCTGATATTTTAGATTTAGATAAAATTAAAATCAATTTAGAGCATTTGAATGAGACTAAAATTGAAGACTCACCACCGACTCCATCACCAATTAAATTAAATCAAATGGAAAGAATTGAAACAAATCCATCGCCACCGATTACTTGTAATATAACGGACTCAACTAGTGATACGGATGAAAATGTGGAGGAATCTATAGAGAAGACGCCGAAAGTAATTCATATACCAAACGATTGGAAATTGAGTGAAATTCAATTGAATTCAGTGAAAAGTGATACTTTATCTGATACATCATTAGCCGATTGGGAGATTATTTAAAATAGTACTGATTTATTGTTGCTTAATCATCTTTGTTGTTATTAGTCGTTTATTTTTTATTATTATTATAAATATTCCAATTTCATTTCAGTTGCCTACGTTTGAAGACCTCGTCCAGTTTATCCTCTAGATTCTGATTAGTACCACGTAAACCATCAATCACCTTTTTTGCCCATTTAAAATACTCATCAACACGTTCTTCCGTCCAACCGGTAGGTGTTGACCTTTCCAGATCTCGTAGATTATACAATTTATCAGCTAATTTAACTAATTTAGCACCATATGTTGATTTCGCAGCATGATCAATTTGTAATTGTTTCCGTTCATGTCTTGGTAGATCTTTATCATCAGTCACCTCTCTAACTAAATTACAAACTATTGGTCCGAATTCTTGTTCGATTTCTTCAAATGTTGTCTTGGTATCTTCAACGGTATCATGTAAAATCGCTGCTTGGATCACATTCAAATCACTAATTTTCGCTTCGTGTGTTAAAATATAAGCCACACCAATGGGATGATTGATGTATGGAGTTTTTTCTGTGTCTTTACGGCGTTGATCTTTATGTTTGATTGCTGAGAAATTTACACATTTAATTAATGCAGTGACAGTTTCATCACCCATTTTTTGTGTGCAGAGAAGTCCTAAAAAAATTGACTGTTACGCCACTGTTGATATGTTTTTAAAAGAACAGTTTAGCCAACATGAATTCGATAATATTCACAATTTTATTAAATACATTTAATTAATTCTAATTATAAACATGTGAAAAACTTACGTCTAATTAGGTGAATATTGTTGAATTCTTATATAGCGGTAAATGATAACGGAAGTACAAATTTTCAACTTGACTTTTAACCGATAAGATTCTAGTGTTATTTTTTTTCGACTGTTGGCAACTGCGCAAGTCATTCAAAATGTAGGTTATGTTGTTTTCAATATTTTTTTGTTTTTAGTTTTTATGTTAATTATTCAGTTAATTAATTTGTAATTTTTCAATGAATCTTTGTATAATATTATAACTATTGCAAATTTCGTCAACCTTGTGAACATTCAATTAATTAATCACCTTTCGAGTCGTTAAAATGTAGATGGAATATTCATGGCTAGATCTATTTCAATTTTATTAATTTTATAGTAATCGATCTTCTGGAAGGTCAATTAATTTGAATCGTAGTCTGGTGAAATTTTCCAATAGTACACCAGTACGTTAAATCGTCAATGTAAACATACGATGGCTTCGAAATCATACAATTTATTGTAATTTCCAATCGATACTGCGATACAACACATGGAGAAGGCTCATTCTGAGAAGAAGACGAATAGGTGCAAAATTTATGGTAAAAGTATCTTTAGAGGGAATAATTTAAAAATACACGCCCACATCAGAAAACATACATAATTAAATGTGATTTATTTCCAATTAATATAATCACCAAAAATATACAATAAATTAAGAAGGCTTACATGGAAAAGCTTTTTACAAATCATTACCTAATCGTTCGAATTCTTCAATTAAATGCAACATATCAGATTTATCTAAACCGGAATTTTGGAAAACAATCCGGAAGAAATTTGGTAAATTCTTTTGCGCTTGATAGGTGACCATCATTGTACCATTTTTCATCATACGTTCTTTGATTTTCGGTGCAATCTTATTTAATTTCTCATTATAATCATCGATATTTTCATCAGTAATTTTATAACGTAAACTTTTCGGTATATACCAAAAACAGATATTTGTACATTCTGGGTGTTCAATGACCATTTTGAAACCTTCACGATTACGTATTGTATCCGTAAAGTATTTGGCATTATCAAATACTTTATCTATATGTTGTTGAAATCCATGGGTACCTTTAGCTTTCCACATAAACCAAAATTTCAACACATCCGCTCGCCGGCCACACTGTATATGTTTATCACCGGTATCATAACGGGTATTGTAGAATTTATCTTTTTGGAATAAATAAGCAGCATTTGCACAATGTGCTTCACTCAAGATATTCTCATGTTTGACCAGTAATGTTGAACATTGTTGTGGTGCTGTTAATAATTTGTGTGGATTCCATGTTACTGAATCGGCCCTGAATTAATTCATAGAACCAAAAAACAAATGATCATGGATTAGTATCGAAAATAACAGTGAGAGAGAAAAGAATTGGTGGCAAATAATTTACCTTGACACATGATTAATATCTCATTATTCGATTAATTAAGTGGTATTTAAACTGCGAAGGTGAAATTATCAATCGTTTTATTAAAATAATTAGTTATATTGGGAAAAAAAATTGTTAACTGTCTAGATTTCAAGGTTCTGTTAGCAAATTTTAGTGCATAATTAATGATTACAACACAAAAAAATAAATAACGGTTGAACTATTTTTTAGTTATTAATTAGACCGAATCAATTACTATGAGAGAATATAAGAGAATGAGGAAAAGAGAATTGTTGATAGAATCGATAAAGAGCCATTATAGGAACAATGAGGAAGTTATACAAAAATTAAGAAAACAATAATTTGTCCGGTATAATTGAAATTGAGCCAAGGACGGAGAGAACTGGTTTACTTTCTGTGATTTGCGAGATTTCTTTGCAGGTGACTGTTATTTTTTTTTTAAACAACGGTACTATGTGTACTATAATTCATTACGTTCTAATTAGGCTTACCTGTGAATGCCGCGCAATAAATGGCAATGTTTTGATGAAATCAATGCACCACCACCCCAGGCTGCATCTACATGTAACCATAATTTGTATTTCTCACAAATATCGGCAAGTTTATCGATTGGATCGAATGCACCAATCACTGTTGTACCAGCTGTTGCACTTACCATAAACGGTACAGCATCTTCATCTATCGATCGATTAATCTCTTGAATCAGATGATCAATAGACATTTTACCATTTTTATCGGTTTTAATTAAATAGACATTATTAGAACCGATGCCCAAAAATGATGCCATCTTCTTGATTGAATAATGCGCATCTTCGGATGTGAATAGAACTAAACGTTTCATTGAATGTAACCCATCATCCTTTACAAAAAAAAAAGTTTTTATTTTTCGCAAACGTTGTTAAATTTAAAGGACTTACCTTAATGTTGGGGAAGGCTTTGAAACGGGCACAATTGATTGCGTAACCGTTAGCCAAAGATCCGCCAGGACAGAAGATGCCATCACCTTTACCATCATGGTAGCCGACAATTTTCCGCATTTCTCTCAAAACAGTCTCCTCCATCAATGTAAATACCGGTGATACTTCATAGGTATAAACGCTGGGATTTAATGAATCCGTCAACCATTGCCCAATTAGTCCATATGGGTCTAATGACGAAAACAATTGATTCGCAAAATATGGATGTCCAGTCTTTACAGAATAACGGATCGTATCTTTTAACAATTTCAATAATTCATCATGTGTTGATGGTGTTTTATTCAAACCGAAATCGAAGATTTTTTGCAATTCATCCGGATTCATCCATTGTAGTACACGATTCTTACGATTGGTTCCATCAAAAACGGCATCCTTTATCATAACGTCCAGGCAATCCCGAAGGAATTGTTCATGGTGTTGTTTCGATGGTAAACTCTCAAATGTCGCTAACATTTGATTCGGTGCCAATCGACAATTCTTCTCATATTTCTTATTCAAAACAATACCAGATTCATCTTCGGAAGAACACGATGAAGCAGCACCAGCAACATCACTGCAACTGCAAGTTTCTTCAAAAATTTCTTCAATTCCTGTTGTTGGCATCTTAACTAGAGAGATCCTCGTGCTAATTTCTGCTATTTATTTTTATATACCAAATGTATAAAAAAAACCGTTCCAAAATTTAACACGACTGATCTCTTCAAACTGTTATCTGCAGATTCAGAACAATCATTTTATAAACTGGACTACAACTGTGTTATGGTCACGTGGTAGTCCTTGTTTCTGACTTTCCCTTGCGGCTAAATTATCGTTTCGTTGCATGATGGATTAATTTTCGGAAAAAACGCAATTCAATAGAAATAAAAAAGTGGTAAAAGTAATTGAATTTGTAAGGTTTTTTCTTGCTACGTTACACTTGATTTCCGAACAATATTGTAAAGAGGGGAAGGCCCAAAAATTATCCTACGTCATAGAGATAATGGAATTTCCTCAAATATTAACATGGACTATTATTAATTGCATACAGTTGGATTAAGACTTTTATTAAGAAATAATTTCAAGAGCAACGATTTATTACAATTAGTCATTGAAAAATTGAAAAAAATAAATAAATTGATTTCTTTTTTCGAAATTATAATTGTTTTGTTTATTTCATTTAGTTTAGTTTGCTTCAATGGTCCCCCAGTTTTTCGCGATCCGTGAATGTCAATCCTAATTTAAAACAACAATTAGAACCAAATTAGATTGATCTAATTAATAATTAACTTCCTAGCTGCCTATTTCAGGGCCAGATTTTATTAACCTCGATGATTTGTGATAGGATAACTGGAATTAAAACGTCTATTTCCGATTTTTATTCAAACATATATTAAATTATTAATTAAGTTGAATTAAAACTCTTTCAGCTAGCTATCTTCTTCATTTTTTTATTTAAATATAAAACATGTTTCGGCTATTAAGCCATCATCAGTTGTATACTGTAAAAACTTAATTGTCGAAAACAAATATTATGTGATAATTACAAAATTGTTGTACTTACAATAAATATATCTTAGACATTAAGAACTATGACAAAATAATCTATTTTGTACAAGCAATTCAAACCACTCGAGATATGAAAATACAATCGATCTAGAAAGAGTTCTACCAACAGTAGCAATCAACATGAGTGTTTTCCAATGAATCCAATATATTTATATGGACTTATCTTAAGTATGGTATAAATCGGGGCAAAATTCAAATTAATTTAATCGTTTAGTAAATTATTATTATTTTGATGTTTATGTATTTCGAAAGCTTTAAGTAGAGTTAGTTTTAATCCTTTTGTTTCTTTATGTAATACTTTAATGTTATCTTCTTTAGTACTTGAATGATTTTTCTTAGTTAAACGTTGATAAAATTTCGAATTGTGAGATTTTTTATGTTCTTTTGTTCTAATTTTAATACTTCTCCCCGATTCACTAATATATACAGGGTGATTCAAGAGGATGTGCCATTAAAAGTATAAGAAGTTATAATTGATAGAAGTTTCTGTAATTTGGTAATATAGCCACCATGTCCCCTGAATGTTCTCTAGAAAATAGTTTTGTTGTTCTAGCGACCCCCGTTATATGGGGTAGTCCACCCTACTATCTTATTTAAAATGGAATGGTATATTTTTTATTGCATTTTTGAATTCTTTGACAAAATCGAAGAGGACTTTGATAACAAGACCCATGGTCTAGCGCTGAAAGTTTTTCAGATATTATAGCTTTTAGTGCAATTTTAAAATTTGCAGTGTTTGATAGAAATTTGGAATTTAAGTGGTAGAAATAATGTACTTTTTATCAGTTTATACAAAATTTAATTATCTTTCAACGTTTGGCTGAAATAAATTTTTTTTCAGGCAATTTTTAAGTTATAATATCTTGCTTATTTTAAATGGAACGCTAGATTTTTCTTTATAAGATTAGGTAGAGAAAACAATTTTGTATCGAATTGTATTAACATTCCATATACCTATCTTTGATAATTTTTCAATTATTCAGAATTTTCAATTTTGTCGAATTTTCTCCCCTAAAAGAAAATGTAAAACATAGAAGGCTTAGGAAAGCAACTTTCAATTCATTTGTCACAATTAACATGAAAACAATTGATTAATTTTACACTATCTCAATGGAAAAAAATGGAAGAAACTGGTAATTAATTAAATAAATATTTATTGCATTTGCTTTTTGTGCATGTGGGATGTCCTAAAGTTGTAAAAAAGACATACAAGATGTTCAATATTAACGTCATTTATGATATTTTGTCATTTTGCTAAGCCTTCTATGTATTTTATTATAGTGCCATAGGCGACTAGACGTATTAGATTCTCTTTCAAGGAAGGTGATTTGACGAAATTAAAATTTTGAATACCTGGAAAATTATCAAAGATAGGTATAGAAAGTGGTAATACAGTTTGATGCAGATTTTTTTCTCTATCCAATCAAATAAAGAAATATATGGTGTTCCATTTTAAAATAAGCAAGATATCCCACCTTGAAAATGGCCTAAAAGAAAAATTTATTTCAGCCAAACGTTGGAAGGTAATTACATTTTCTCTAAACTGATAAAAAGTACATTATTTCTACTATTTAAATTCCAAATTTAATAGTTTCAAAAATATGAATTTTTCAATCAAACACTGCAAATTTTAAAATAGCACTAAAAGCTGAAATGTCTGAAAAACTTTCAGCGCTAGACTATGGGTCATGTTATCA
>JAZBGW010000280.1:2909-26598 GCA_037464815.1 Mylabris variabilis
ACCTCGTAGCTTATTTGAAAATCTGTTAAAAACGCTCTTTTTATATAATATCGCGACTTTCAAAAGCCAGCCACACATGCAAGTGATTTTTTACCTTTTTCTCCTCAGAATTTTAGAGAAAATGCAAAAAATTATGACTTGTTCCAGAAGAGAATGTAAAAAAAACGAAAAAATCTACGTAGGGAGGTTCTTCGAGCCATCCTATGTCGTTTTAAGTGTACAGCTGACTGGTAAATATTGCGATATCATTACAAAAGAACGTTTTTTAATCAACTTCCAAATGAGCTAAGAGGTCCTAATTTTGCTAAAATGTTTTCCGATGACTACCCTACAAATCCTTAAAATGTTATTTAAATCGCTCTGTTGATTGAAACGGCCAAATTTTATACAGTATGTCTAGGTTAAGTTTGGCCGATTTTTATGAAACTTGAGAACATTTTAGCAAAATTAGAATTTAGTAGCTCATTTGGAGGTCGGTCAAAAACTCTCCTTTGTGACTAGCTAAACACACAAAAGTGCTAAAAATGACTCCAACATTGATTTTTTTTCGTTTTCCTCCATTGCATTCTAAAAAGTTTAAAAATGTTTCACATTTTTTAGAATGTAATAGCGAGATTATGAAAAATACAAAACAGTACTTTAATCAGCGGCGCGTTATCCCATGGAAAAATGGGCGAATTGCATGAGGCCCCACTATCAGAAGCTCCCAAAGTCGAAAAAACAATGTTGTGTTTTAATTAATAGCACCTTAAATTTCAAATACAAACAACATGGGATTTAAGTCTCCCGCGTTTTTATTTATCAAATTATCCTAGTTTTACACCATTTTACAGTGCGCTATAACTGCTTTCAGCGCCATCTGAGAGTATCATAAGATAAAGGGTGGACTACTTGATGTTAGGAACTGATATTGTCTAGGATTTTAATATGAAGAGGGATTCTCTCTCGAATAAAAATTCAACATTGGGACCCCCAAATTCAAAATTGCCTGGGGCCTCATAAAGCCATAAGTACTTTAAAACCAATTATGTGCTGAACAAAATTAAGTTGCCCCCCCCCCGGGTATCGTCGGGCCTGTGGGGCAAAAAAACGATACTATTTACCATCAAAAAACACGTAAATCCGGCCCTGACTTCCCCTATTCTCCGACGTGTTGTAAATTCACCTTTATTTACAAGCGTAACAAACATGTGACTGTTGTTTCGTTGCACTGTTGTTTTTCGGAAAGTTTCATCTATCAAAAAAAAAAAAATTATAAATTATAGATAACGTTATCTTTATATAACTTTATAACCTTCTATATTTCTAATATTGTTCATTAAAAAATCTAATTTGAAACGAAACAAAAATGAGCTACCATACAATCGAAAATTTAAAAATCGTGTCATGTGATGTGAAAGACATCCGATTTCCGACATCACTTGAACGGCACGGATCCGATGCTATGGTAAGATTCTTGCAAATATTCCAATAAAATCGCTTTAAAATCCCATAATTGTAGCACACAAGTCCGGATTATTCCTGTGCTTATGTAACAATCAAATTACAAATCGGTCTAGAAGGGCACGGTCTAACATTCACTTGTGGTCGTGGTACAGAAGTCGTAGTTGTTGCAATCAAATCATTGAGCGATCTAATAATCGGCCAAATTGTCAGCGATATCTACAAAGACTTTGCTAATTTCTGGCGTAATCTAACTAGTGAAAGCCAATTACGTTGGATAGGACCAGAAAAGGGTGTCATCCATTTGGCTACAGCAGCAATTATCAACGCTTTATGGGATCTATGGGGGAAATTATTGAATAAACCAGTTTGGCAATTATTAGCCGATCTTGAACCAGAACAAATCGTTTCAACAATCGATTTTCGTTATTTATCGAATGTATTGACGAAAAATGAAGCGATTGAAATGTTGAAAAAGGGACGACAAGGTAAAGATGAACGAATGAATCAATTGTTGGCTAAAGGCTATCCAGCTTATACCACACAAGCCGGCTGGATTGGCTATACTGATGAGAAAATAATTGAATTAGCAAACAAGTATTTGGACCAAGGATTTACAGCATTCAAAGTTAAAGTCGGTAAGAATCTATACGAGGATATTAAACGAATAGAATTGATACGAAACACGATTGGTGATGATAAAATATTGGTAAGATTATTTAATTATCACTATATAGTCGTTGCCAAATAAATTTGATCTCCGACGCCAAGAAGACGAAAAATTATAAACATGCATTTGACTAATGCAGTATTGTTTTGTTTTGTTTTTCGCGCTCAAAATGTTTAACAAATTCATTACGAAATCAAGTAAAAACTTCAATACTTTGACAAATATAAATCAAATCTACTCCCGTGTTCATTTTTACAACTACGGAGAGAGCGACAAGAGAATGTTTACCTATCTTTGTCCTGTGCAAGGTATTAAAAAAGGATTACCGTTTAACGTGTAAGGAGCCATAAATCGTTATGTCAAGACAGTAGTTTATATTGGCATCTTTGTCCAACTGCTTAAATTTATAACGTGGCATTTTTTTTAAATGACAATTATTAGTTCACTCCTTAGTCTTCGAAGATCAAAGTTATTTGGCAACGACTATAATAAAATTATTTTGTAATAATAATTCACATTGCAGATGGTTGATGCTAATCAAGTCTGGGAAGTAGATGAGGCTATTGAATGGATGAAACAATTAGCCCAATTCAATATCCATTGGATAGAAGAACCAACATCACCGGATGATGTTTTAGGACATGCACAAATAGCAAAAGCTTTAAAACCATTAAATATCGGTGTTGCTACTGGTGAGATGTGTTGTAATCGTGTATTATTCAAACAATTTTTGCAAGCTGAAGCTTTGGAATTCTGTCAAATTGATTCAGCACGTATCGGTGGTGTTAATGAGATATTAAGTGTCTATCTGATGGCAAAAAAATTTGGCGGTAATTCTCTTATAAATGTATTTTTTTTTTGTAAAGATTGATGGTTTTTAGTGAAAGTTTGTCCACATGCTGGCGGTGTTGGTTTATGCGAAATGGTACAACATCTACAAATGTGGGATTATGTCGCCTTATCCAGTACGAGCGAGGGCCGTTGGATTGAATATGTTGACCAACAACACGAACAATTTGTTAATCCGACAATTGTAGAGAATGCTCATTATTTAGCACCTAGAGTAAATTAATTTTTAACTATTATAATCACTATCCTGTCCTAGGGATGGGTTACTAAAAAATAACAAGTTCTAATTAATGGATAATTCTGAGGTACCTTTGGAAAAATTTTCATTGTTCTAGCAACCCCCATTATACCGAGTGAGTCACCTAAAACGAAAAGTTCCTATGGCAACAAACGAATCGAAAAATATTTCAAGGATTTATATGAGGGTCTTTAGAGAAGATTTTCGCAAAAGTAGGACCTCGTGGCTCATTTGGAAGTTGGTCAAAAAACGCTCGATTTTGACAATGTTGCGATTTTCATAAACAAACTAAACACGAAAAACGATTAAGAAGGGTCCTCCCAACATTATTTTTTTTGTTTATCTCCATTTTATTCTGGAACAGGTGAGAATGTTTCGCATTTTTTCTAGATCTAGAATGCAATGGAGAAAAACGAAAAAAATCAATGTTGGGACGGTCTTCGTTGTTTTACGTGCTTGGCTAGCTTTTGAAAATTGCAGCCTTGTTCAAAACGAGCGTTTTTTGACCACCTTCCAAATAAGCTACGAGGTTCTAATTCTGCTAAAATGATCTCCAGGTACCAGCCTACAAATCCTTGAAATATTTGTCGAATCACTAGCCAAATAAGGCCGAAACAGGTAACTTTTTATTTTTTAATTATTTGATTGTGACTAAGGCAAAACGGCTCTACCAGTTACCATTGCTAAGAAATGACATCATCATCAATTTTTTTTAAATAGCACCCCTATTTTTTATTGCATTTTCGAGTAGGGCAAATTTTTATATGTTCAGATACGCAAAAATATTAGGAGGTTGTATGACAAAATTTTTGAGAAAAAAATCTCAAAGTTTGCAAGATTTTCTGTCATCATTATATCCATGAATCAGCATTGCAAGCATTGATTTATTACTGGATTTAGTAGGCGTATATAGAATTTTGACAAAACTACTGGCAAACATGGCGGATTTAATTGTTAAAAACAAAATTCAAAATTTTAATACAATTGTGCTTTTTTTCTGTAGACAAGCTGTTAAATAGGGCGCATATACTTCAACCTTGCTTCCTATTTTGCCTTCAGAAGTAACAATCATTAAATTTTCCAATTTTGTTTTTGACAATTAGGTCCGCCATATTTTCCGATAATTTTGTCAAATATTTAACATACGCCTACATGATCCAGTTATAAATCAATGCTTGCAATGCTGATGCATGGATATAATGATGACAGAAAATTTTGCAAACTTTATTAATTTGTTTTCAAAAATTTTCTTATGCAAGCCTCTACTATTTTTACCTATCTGAACGTAGAAAAATATGCCCTCCCCGAAAATGCAACAAAAAGTAGGGAATGATGTCATTTCTTCGCAATGGTAACTCACAGAACCATCTTAGACCAAGCACAATTAAATAATTAAAAAATAGAGTTACCTGTCTCGTCATTTTTCTAAATTCCCATAAATAAGAAAGCTATGAATATTATGCCTTACTTTTGACTCACCCTGTATACTAAATTTCAGAAACATCCGTCAACTAGAACTTCTTATACTTTTAATGTCCCATCACTACGACACAGCCTGTATAAAATAACAATTTTCAGACGCCTGGTTATAATACAACATTAAAAGCTGACGCTATTGAACAATACGAATACCCAAATGGTAGTAAATGGCAGGAGATGTTTGCTAAGGGATTATTCCACAATCCTAACAATAAAAAATAGAAATTTTTTATTTTTATCTTAAACTAATTATGAATGTTTATTGAACATGTATTTATCGAGACGTCGTTGTTTCTCTTTAGGTTTCTCCACATCCGATTCTGGTTGTTTCCTCTTCTCTGTTATCTACAATATTAGAATTATCAATAAACAAGTATTAGAAATAGATTTATAAACAGTACATCTGATTGTTTGTTTTTATTATGTTTAACATCAGAAAATTCCAAACCTGCAGTTGTATTCGTCAAACTTAACGGATTATTTTTATTGTTATCCACTTTTTTTAAATTCTTCAAAAATGGATTACCAGACGGTTTCTCTTGTGTTACAGTTAAACTATCATCAATTATACTGTCTTCAGTTTGATTTAAAATCGAATCTTGTGTAATTTGTGTATTTGTATTTTCTTTTTGTTCGATTCTATTCTTCTGTGATGATTTCATTAAATTCAATTTACGATTAATTGATTTGTCTTTAATTGTCTCTTCAATCGGATTATTATCATTTTCATCAATTTTAAAATTCATCAATTTCTCAACCATACGTTTCTTATCTAATTTTACAGCGTATTTAATTGCTAAATTCAATATTTGTTGATTATCCAACAATTCAATCAATTCTAATGCTCGTGCATCGAAATTATTCTTACAAGCTAGCTGTAATTGTAAAATTTATAATTAATTATTTTTATCTACCACTTAAGTGGTCAATTCTTATGAAACTGCTATTAGTTAGCGAGCAATTTCAAAAATTATTTCATTTGTAGGAGAGTGTGTAGAGATCATTTTAGCAAAATTAGAACCTCGTAGCTCGTTTGAAGGTTGGTCAAAAAACGCTCGTTTCTGATAATGTCACAATTTACAAAAGAATGACTCGTAGACACTCCCAAGAGTGATTTTTTTCGTTTTTCCTCATTTTATTCTGCAACAGGTGGAAATCTTTGGCACTTTTTCTAGAATGAAATGGACAAAAACGAAAAAAATCACTGTTAGGAGGGTCTACGAATCATTCTTAGTCATTTTGCGTGCTTTGCCAGTTTTTGAAAATTGCGACATTGTACAAAACAAGCGTTTTTGGCCAACTTCTGAATAAGCTACGAGGCTCTAGTTTTGCTAAAATGGTCTCCAGGGCCGGCCCTACAAATCCTTGAAATATTTTTTGAATTGCTCGCTATTGGCTAGTATGAGTTTCATAACAATTGACTACCTTTAGAAAAAACAGCCTGTATAAAGTGACTATTATAGGTGTGGTTTTTACAATGTAATGTCATATTATTTCCTAATATTTTCTGATTGGCTTACGAGAGGGAATACTGAACCATTATTCCCTCTCGTTAACCAATCAGAAAATAGTATTTTTCATTATTTTTCTCCAATATTAAAAAAACTATGGTAACTAGAAGAATAAATCAAGCGACAGATTTAAAACCTAGTTTTAAAGTATCCGTTTTTGTGTGATTTTGAATCATAGTTGCTGTGAAATGTAAGGATACCATGGTAACGACAAAAATAAATAACGACAGATTTTAAAATTGCTTATTTGTGAAAATATTTACAATGGAAAGTGGCCAATAAAACGATTTTAGTAGTCGATAATAGTTTCTCTCAAATGTAAAATATCACAGTAACGACAAAAAATAAATAAAAAGAGGCAGTTTTAGCAAATAGTTCTAAAGTGTCTGATTTTGTGCGATTTTATAATTGAAAATGTTCAAAAAGATAAATATTCTTGTACACCACCAATACCTGTATGTACATTTAGAAATAAGTCGTAGATGAAGTATAGTATACAACTCGCTGTAATGTGTGCTATTATTACCTCGAAGGATTACAACTCGCTCACTCTGTTTGCCCATTCTCGGGAATAATAGCACTCATTATAGCGTCGTTGTATATAATATACTATTAATAAATTAAAAAAAAACACAAAAATTTACAGCAAAAGTCTTCAATCCGGCCTCTTTAATCTTCTTCTCAACACCATTTATTTGTAAATTTGACCACGTAAACAGATTCATTTCTAATTGTGTTTTCTCAGTTGATTGTTCACAAAATGGTACTTGTAATGGTAGTTCACAAACTGTAGGCCTTGGTGTTAAATTTGGATAAATTGTACCTTTACATTTTATACCAATTACAGTTTGTGTTGTTTCAGAAATTGCAGTTATAAAGAAACCATCAGATGGACTATTTCTCTAAAATTATTAACGTAATTATATTAATTACACAATTAATTAATTATACAAATTTAGTTGTATCACAAAATGGTATCCATATATTACACGAATTCGGATATAAATATAAAATACCAGCTGAATCGTACAATGCTGGTGTGCCTATATCAGTGAAACCCAACCATAATAATGTCGATTCTGGACTTAATGATGAATAAATTTCAATATTTTGTAAATTGAAACCATTAATTTTTATTAATTTTATACCAATAGTCTGATCATTCTTTCTAATACCACTTAAATGATATGCTATCAATAGACAATTTTGATAGGAATTCATTGTTATTATTGGACCTGGTATCGAACATATGCCACATTGTGTACCGTATATTGAACAAATTCGTATTAAATAATTATTTGTTGCAAAACTTATAAAATTATCGGATGCTGTTATTGAAACAATATCATCATTGTCATCGGATTTTAATTGCCATTCTTTTGAACTATTACCGAGGGGAATTACGTTGATTTGACTAAAATTTATATAATTTCAAAAAAAAAATCGAAAAAATACAGAAAATTTACCTTGAATTGGCCACAATTAGAGCCGATTTACTTAAACTACCCATTGTATAATCTTGATAATTTGTTAACATTAAGCTATTATGAAAGGTTGTATCGTGAAATTCAACTTCTATTGATTTCTCTGCATCATCATCTGTACTTGTACCATAACAACGTATAACACCTATATCATTCCAACATAGATAACGTGGATTTAAATGTTCAGGTGTTGATGATGGCATAAACGGTGATTGTAATGGAATTTCAGGTGTACGAGGACGTGGTGAACTTGCAACATTCGAAACAACTATAATCAATCAAAAATAGTATATTAACAAACGAGTTTCAGAAGCTGACAATTCCTGCATGAGACCAAGTTTAAAAAACGAGCGCGCTAGCACGAGTTTTTTAATAGTCCAGTGCAGGAACTGACTGCTGAAACGGGTTTTTTATACTATTTTTTCTATTTTGAACCCTTTTTTAATAAAAAAATGAACCCTTGAAATTTAAGGAATTTCGCGACAGTTGATATTAACTAGCGCGACATTTTAAAATTGTTCAATTGTTTTTTTCTTTTGAATTTCCTCTTTACCAAGGCCTGCTGGATTTTTCAGCTCAACGCTGCCTAATATGCATTCGATTCGAATTGCTGCTTTTCAGAAAACGCCAATTTTTGCCGCACTGACACTAATTACACCGCACAAAAAGAAATAGCTTGTATTTCCATCTCTATCTTACTCATATAACATAGTTCAACTTATGACAGTAAAATAGAGATAGAAATATTAGCTATTTCTTTTTATGCGTTGGTAACTAGCACCTATGCGGTCAAAATTGGCATTTTTTCAAAAGTTTGCTTCTTATGGGATTTTTAAAAAAATGCACAGGCCTGATAGACAGCGTTGAGCTAAAAAATCAAGCAGGCCTTGCACTTTACATTTAAATTCAGAAAACACGGCTGTAGATACTCTTGAATAATGACTTTTTTTACAGAAATAGGTAAAATGAACTTAAAAATAACTGTTAAAGTGCAGATTTTTGCAAAATAATCAATCAATAATAAAAAAATAACGGTTGTAACTACCTTCCAATTGCGCAGTAATTTCTTAAATGATTTACAATTAGAATGATTTTTATGTATTTATATGATCCACATAGAGAATTATTTTTGAAAGTGTATTTTCGTCATTTTAATGCATTTTTATAATAATTTTTAGTAAATATAAAATGCAGGAGTTTTACGTCAAATTAGTTTTTATAACGACCTCTATTATATATGGTAGCGATATAGTGCACTGTGCAATGTTGCCAAATTGTCATTTATATTTAGTTTTTCTTCCGATAGATGGCAATTTCAAAATTTTGTTACTAGTTACTATATATATATATTTAGTGACTGTATTTGTTACCATCTATAAGGGGTATTTTTGAAATGCCTTTATATGGCAAATTAGAAAGTTGAAATTATATTGTCTGTAAAGTATAGTACGAGCATGGATAGTTGGGTATTATCCCGTCGATGTCTCGACACTTTCACAATTTTGGAAATTTCACTTTTGCGAACACTGAGAGGTCGACAAGATGATACCCAAATACCGGAGCATGTTCAAATTATATGCGCTTTACTGTTTCATTTACAGTGTTGCCAAGCGTATTTCTGATGCACTTTTTTATAAAAATTTTAAAAAAAAGTGAAAAACACGCATTTTTTTCTTTGCAAAAACGTTTACAAACAAGTATTTATAGCAATATTTCTATATAAATGTTTTCAATTCAAAATACCTTATATCTACCTACAACCGAAACCACCACAAATGTGAGTGGCAACAACAAATAATAAATTGAATCGAAATTTTGTATCAACAAATAACATACCTGGGATTAGCTACAATAAATTCTAGGGATACGTCTCATGTAGTCCTCAATATTTATAATAATTGTTCATTTAACAAGAATAAATTAATAAAAACACAAAATAATTTGAGGTTATATTGTCAATGTTGACCAAAGACATTGTATGATATAGATTGCTAATGTGAGTACAAATTTGTAGCCATCATGGACCATAATATCTAATTCTTTTCTCACATTAGACGCGCTCCAAAACAGCCAAATTAAAGGACAGACTCAGATAAGTAGTTAGTAGAAAAGAGTAAGATAAACTGTGGAGGAGTCGAACTCATCTAAAACTTGTTATAAAAAAAACACGGTCCACGAACCTAACAACACTAAATTCCCTAATTGTACCCGTTAAAATCTAGGAATTATAAAGACGGCAGGTTGGTATGTCTAGTAACTTTTCTGTCAATAAAAAAATCAATTATCTCCTTGGGCCGAGTTTAAATACATATAATATCTTTGATGTTGACGTTTGTTTAGCGTAACACCAATCACATTGAATATGAAAGACGCAGGCGCAAGCTGCCAACCGTAAGAAAATAAATTATATTAGCTATTAAAATACACAAAAGGAGTGCATTAACAGATATTAAAGCACTCATTTTGTTGACAACGCTATTACAGACGCAAAATAGAAAAAAATTATAAAAAAAAACTAGTTTTTTGTAGAGAAATTACCGCTTTTCAATTCAGGTTCATCATCGTCATCGTTCATAAATTGTCGTTTTAGCTTCTCGACAGAAATTACATTATCATCATCATCATCATCATCATCATCATCGTCTTGATCGATATTTTGTTCAAGATCGGGAACAAATGAATTTTCCGATTGTGTCGCAATATCATCATTTTTATCAAATGGTATACAATCAGAAGCGATACCAAGTTGACCTTCCTTATCAGTATAAACTATCTGACCATTACCTATAATTATTCAATAAATTATTTAAAAAAAATCTAATGCTATAATAAATTAACCGATAGGATTCCACATTAATCCAGTTATTGCAATCGACTTTTCATGTTTACTTGTAGCAAATACCAATTCTGTTACAACATCCCATATAACAAAATCACCCTCTATTGTTGTCCCAACTAAATATTGTCCACATGGTGAGAATTGTACAATTGAATAATTAACAGTGATTTGATTATTCCGTAAAACAGCATATTGATTCCATTCGTTATTATTTAATAATATTACACAATCTTTATGTGGATAAGCTAGATATTTACCAGTGATTGGTTCGAAATCACAACGACATAATAGTTTAGCATTTGTAAAACTATTGATTTTATCAAAACATTGAATTTCTTTCAATAAATTCTTTGTGGCAATATCCCAAATTTTCAAATAACCATCACCACTACTAGCTGCTAGATAACGTGATTTTGGACATATTGTAACACATAAACACGGTCCTAATAAACCTGATATGACTGTCATTTCCTTAGCACCACTATCAGTATAGTTGATCAATTTGATCTCCATATCTTCACCAGCTAATGCTATATGCTGTAAATTATCAACTTTAATCAATTATAATTAAATTGTATATAAACGTATTTGATGATTACATTTGTACTTTTAGCTATTGCGATATGATTAATCGGTGCCACAAATCGATCAACAACACCATTACGTTCACCGTCAGGATATGTAAGAATTTGTATATCATTACTACCGGTAGCCACATATAGATTATCGTTTCTTTGACGTACACATAATGCCCATTCACCGATACATTTATGTATAGGATCTTCACTATCAATTATCGACCATATACGGATATCACCATCCGAACCACAAGTCACAAATTTACTAAAAACCCATATATATTTAATTGAAATTTTAGTTTAATTCTAAACGAAACTTACGTTCCATCATTTGATACACAAACATCTGTATGCCCTTCGTCGTGAGCGTACCGTAAAGGCTCATGTTTCATTTTGAAAATTAATTAAAAATTGGTTTAAAATAAAGAATGATGAAAAAGTAAACAATGACACCTGTCAATAGAAACGCGCCAAATTTCCACAATGCCCAACATAAATTATCATTATTCTAAATTATAAGAGATGGCGTTCGTAATTTTGTTGTCTTAACAATAAATCATCTACCGTTACACCGTTATAAAGATATTAGACTGCTAATTTATTAATTTTTGATAATATTTTTCTGATTTTATGTTTTTATCGAGTCATTGTGTGTATTCTCAGAAATTGTAGTGAATATTCGAAAAATGGCGGTTAAATTCTCGTCCTGTATCGCCACCATAGTCGATTAATCATTGATTTTTGAAGCCCGCCAAATACAATAATCAACTTTCTAGAATAAATAGGCAAACGAAATCAAAAATATTGTGAAAAATATAAAAAAGTTTATCCAACAAGTTGCAAATTTATCTCAATTACGGATAATATGAACAATTTTGTGAGTATTTGAATCACAATTCATTGTCACTAACATAAGTTATTGTTGTTAGTGTTGAAGGGAGATGGCGCTAAATTTCATTTATTTTGATTATGTTGAATTGCTGAATTTTTAGCAAGAACAAAATCAAAAACTATGAAAATACTTTAAATTCATCATAAATATAAAAATTGCTGAAAATATTTGAACAAATTAATTTAAGGAATGTATAAAATCTGCAAAGAAAATATAATTAAAGTGGCGCGTATTTGTAGCACCAACCTAAGATATTGTTAGTACTTTGTACACTAGATAGCGCTTAAATTTTACAAATCGTCGTCTTTATATTAACTTTATTTGAAATGTTCACCTTTCAGAGAAGACTATTTGTGATTAATTTACGAAATCAATCACAATTTTTCATCATTTATACGACAATAATATTAAAAATTTTAAAATTAATGTTCAATTATACCAACTTAAAGTGTTGTTTTGATAAACGTGAAGAGATGGCGCCTAATCTTTGAGCGCCTTCTGGTGCTACTTTCTTAATTTTTGTTCAATACAATTATGTTTTTCTCAGTCTTTATTGTCAACTTTTAATTTTTTAAGAATAATTATATTAATTTTTTTATTGTTTTTATCGTAGAAAAAAAAATCAGTTGACAGTGTGCTGTGGCAACAACCGCCAAATAAAAGCCGGTTGTTCCGGTAACTTGCAATAACAATGTCGGCATTTCCTATTGTGATTTAATCAAAGTTTATTAATTTATTTACAAATTTAAAAAGACAGAAAAAACGAAATCATTTTGATGATTGCAAAGAAATTCGATAATTATTGAGTGAATTTGTGTTTTTTGTTTAAACATAGCCTAGAAAAATCAACAAAACGTTGAAGAATTGACGAATTCATCAAAAGAGGGGGTGGCGGTGGTATTTGAAACGTTTTGATGGAAAAACAGTAAACGGTATTATTAACAGTGCGCGTCCGCCATTTTGATGTGTAACAGTAAAAGTGGGGGCATAAGATTTTGGTCTGTGTGTGTCGTTTAATGAGCGTTTTATTTGTAGAAAATTTTGGAAAAGGAAAATCGAATTAACCAAGAAAATTCAATAAAAATCATTTGTGTTTTTTTGTTCTATAAAGAAATCAAGAAAATACCAGTTCACTACGATTATTGTGATTTTAATAATATTGTAACAAATTGTTTAAGAAATAGTGTTGTTTCCGATTTTCTACGTTCGAATTGTGTGGTAAATTTCGTTTAGAAGAATTTCGTCGAAAAAAATTGATTATTGTTATTGTATTGGTAGTAGTAATAATTGTATATAGAAAGATTGTGTGATTGTGTGTGTGTATATGTGTGTCTGTCTCTCCCGTGTTGTTGGGAAACTTTAGCAGCGTGGCTCCTGCCGCTTCTCTTTGTTTCTGTTACGGCTTGGTTTTGAAGGTAAGTTATCCATTTCTCTTTTACTTGATTAAAAATAATTACAACAATAAAAAACAGTAATTTGTCTAAATATAATTAATTTAATATTACATGTTTTTATATAGATAGAGATAGATTTGTATTTATTATAATAGGGTGGGTATGTCTCAATATTTGGACAATGACCCGTTTTCGCCGCCAACAGGCCCGTAGCGCCATTTCGTCGTTATACATATAGACACACATACACACACGCAGATCCAAACAAATTCGAAAACTGTATTTATGTGCGTGTATGTGTGCGTATCCGTTAAATATTAATAATTATCTATATTTGTTAAAGTGAAAATAGATATAAAATCTATGATAGTTGAATTATAAAACGAAAGTTTTGTCTTATTTGGTAATCTATACTACAGTGTTTTGTTTCTATTATATTTATATTTATTAAAAAAAAAATTGTTAGTGTTAACATTTGGAAATGGAAATTTCACTGACGATACTATACGACCTTGACTATCGCTACATACACATACACACACATAGATGTACACGCATACTTACATATACCTATGTACACCTATTATTAACAAATGCAGGTGTCATTATTTTAAAATTTTATTTTTCCCCCGATCTCTCTACCTATCTCTGTCGCTCATTATAATATGTCATCAGATTGTTTGTTGTATAATTACGCAATTTCTATAGTATAATTAGTAATTATTTTGATTTATGTCCATATATTCTATCTTTCTCTAACTTTTCGTTTTTTTTTTGATTTTGTTTTGTTTTCCGTGTATATTCCAATTTTTTTCGGTTATTTCCATAATTGTATAATATTTAATATGGAAATTACAAAATCCTAGTTAACTGTGTATTTATTGTGTAGATTTTGTTTATACATCCATCCATTCATTCAATAATTATTAATGATGATGATAATCATTTAATAATAATCAAATTAACGAAAAAGGGAAACAACAATTTCTTATCATTTTGTTTTTATTGAATTAAAAAAAAACCTGGAACTTTTCTCTATTTGTTTTCGACAAAAATTTATCGTTATCCTATTTTTATTGTTTTATAAATAAAATAATTAAAAATTAAAATATATATCAGATAAATTATTATTAGTTGGATTCCGTTAATGTTTGTTTTCCAATTTTATCAATCGATTTTGTTGCAATTTCACATTGAACAATAATATTTTTTTAATATACAATCTATTCCATGGAAAACGTTCAATTTTTACCCCTGGTTTATTAAATTTATAGATAATAGAATGATAACATTAGAAAAACACAATTTATCATCAATTTTCTTCACGCATCATTTACTATTGCTATATACAGTCTTTTCAGATCATTTGATTTACTAAACTGTGTATACGTTCTTTAAAAAACCGTGTAAAACTATACAGATTAAAAGTACAAAATCACCTTTTACCGCCAGTTTATTAACATTCACTTTGACGTTTGCGATTAAAATTTGTAAAAACTTTAATCGGACTTTTAAAAGAATATGTTTATTAATTAGATATTCTTTTAATTTATGAATATAAAACAATTCGATTTTTTTATTCTTATTTAAAAGTGTGTAAATTAGTTACCGTGCAAAATAAATATTGATATTGGGGACCTCTTATTGGTTTTTCTCTTCTAGAAAGGATATTGATTTTATGACATTCTGTATATTTCTATTAATACTATTAAAAAAAAATTATCAAAAAGTTTGAGAAACACTCGAACGTTTTCTATTATTTTTAATGATAATTGTGTAAAAGTAGTAGTACGTCTATTTTATCAATAAAAGGAATACTTGACTTTTTTTTATATTTTTAAAATAATAAATAAATACAATTATAATCGCAAAATACTTGTAAATATTTAAAAATCTATAGGTATGTACTACAAATAAGGTTACAATTGATAAACATATGAAAGAGAATAATAGTGAATGTTTGAAAACCTCTGATCTATAGTATTAGTTAACATAATTTTTAGGGCAAGTTCAAAAATTTATACAATAGATAACATAGTTTGTTATCTATTGTTATTATATTACTATAATCTTTTTCGTCTATACTATAATTTTGGAGGGAAATTTTCTTAATTAGTTTCAGAATGGAATATTTTGTTGTTTATTTTTTGATAACAGATGAGTAATAATTAATTAAATAATTCTTTCTCTATTGTTATTTGTTGTAATTTTTACTACCATTTTTTTTGTTGTTTTTTGAATACACAAAATTGATATGTGCATTTTGTTGTTTGATTTAATTAAATGATTTACCGTTAACTATCTAAATCTAAATTTAATGTGAGTAGTTCAATTTAAAGATAATCGTTGATAAAAATGACTGAAATATCTTTGATTAAATGGAACATAATGGATGCTGTTGTCAGAATACCGTTAAAATAATATAATATCTTGACACTAGCTATTTATTAATATTTGAAACTCGATTATTATGTGTGTTATACTATTGAATTTAGGCAACTTTTTTTCAAATGTCTGACGGCATTTATTGTGTTTTTTTATCTTTAAAGAATCGTTAGACTAGTTTTCAAATTAGTATTAGAACCTTGACATGATTGTTCTCTAATCCTATAACGATCAACTCTTCATTTGTATTCAATTATATAAAATGACCACTTAAAACAAAAGTGGGGTGGGTGGGTGTCACATGAGAAGTTATGAGATTTTTACATATTCGCCTGTTAATTTATTCTTCTCGATTCTCCTTCTGTGCTAACGTATCAGAATTCAATGTACTATCAAGATCAACAACTAAAGAAAGATTTAGACAGTTAGTTACATAAATTTTGTTTAAAAGTTATGGTAAATGATTAATTTTCTGTGACACATGTTGCATTACTTAATCGTTAAGATTGTTCGTGTCTTAAATAAACATTTATTATTCAGCTTTTCATCTTGTTAGGTACCTTACTGGAATCTGATCGTATGAAGAGACTATTTTAGATTCTTTTCAACTTTCACATTCTCACATTTAATAGACCACTTTTTTTAATGTAATCAAATCGATTTTCCAAAATAACTATGATATATTTTGAATAAGCAGATTTTCTAAAATTGTTTTTCCGTTTTCTTTTCTCTCTTCTTTGAAATGGTGTTGCTAAATCTAGTGAATCGAGAAGAGACATTTATCATATTTTGCTAAACTTATAATGCTTATTTATAAATAAAAACGTAAGCTATATTCACTATTAATATGTTGTTGGCAAAGCATTTTCAGCTTGTACTATATTATATACATATACTTTTTTACTATTATTATATTCGTTCTACATTTTTAACATATTAATGTAGCACCGTTAAACGCGAATTGTGAAACTAGCCTACCTCAACTGTTGAGTTATTATTACAACTGTATTTTATTCAGAATTATATTTGTGTATGTTTTGATTTAATTATTGGAAATAATTCTTATTCTAACTGTAGCTATTGTAATAAATTACAAAATTTATATATTTCTAAATTAAAGAGAAAGAATCATTAACCTTTATAAAAGACATTCATAAAAGTGCTGATCAAGTTTGTGTATGTGTTTTTTCCGTCTTGATTGTATCTCATCTTTATGTATAAAGGGATAAAACAAATGAGATTCCTAATAATAATAATAATAATAATAGTAGTAGTAGTAATAATGGTAACAGTAGTAAGCTTGAAATTCGATTTTTAGGGAATAATTGAGTAACAAACAATAGATTGAATCAGCGAAAAAATCTCATTCTTGCTGACCATCGTAAAAGATGTGTCTGTCCACCATCCAACCTCCTCCCCGTTTTTCTCTTTCTCTTTTATCAATTCAGATCTCTAGTTTCAGCATGATTTTTTTGCTGATTTTAACAATCAGCTATTTTTATATATAAATTTTATCGTTTAAATTATAATGAAACAGCTTTATACGAATAGTTGGTATATTTATAAATGTTTTTAATAATTGCAAATGATTTTAAGAATCTTATTAGGAAAATGTAGAATTGTCAGTAGGGTGGTAGTGGTGGTGGTTGGTGGTTGGTAGTTTAACCCTCAATGCATTTTTAATGATTATCCCTTTTGTGAGAAAACAATTAAAGTTTTTTTCGAAAAGCGTTCGCGTTCAGTAGGGAAAACTTTGTTGGATTTATAACTTTGCTTATACTTGGTTATAAATTTTTAACGAATTAAACTTTTTACGCAGAGACAATTTAAAGTTTTCTGACTGTTTTCTGATGATAGTGATGATGTTACTGTGGGCGTAATATATTTCTTTATGAAAATTGCTAATTTTTTTTTTGTAAACTTACTGTGTTGTTAATTATACATATGTATACATATGTATTTCTATGGTACTATTTGTGTACAATTTAATAAAAGAAACTTTTGAATATTTAACAAGATCACTTATGTTACAATTAATGAAAGAGAAGAGGGTAAACTTTATTGTGAAATTTACATAATTAAGCCTTGATAGAAATTAAAGAGAGAATATCGTAATTTTGAAGGGTGAAACCTTTTTAATACTTTCCACTGTTTTCCAGTATCCTACCCTTGTTTGATAGTCAGATTAACTTTAATGCTGTTCTATCTCATTTGGTATTCAGTCAATAGATTTTATAATTGAATGACATTATTACCTAAATTTTCGGTTAAAAGAAAGTGTAATCAAAGCGCTATTAACAAAACTAAAATAAATAAATTAAATTTTGACCGTAAAATGATTCCTATACTTTCTCTAATAGGCTATTTTTATGTAAAGACATTGATCGAGTAAAATTACAATGCAAATTCCATGTTGATTGCTATCCATTCAGTGAGCCCCATAAAGCGAAAGTAGGTTATTAAACGATCAACATTTTTTTCTCGTCTTTTTACTTTATATTAATTAATATGAAACATTTTATAGTATGTTGGTTGATATGTTTGTGTTTAACCCATTGTGTATGTATGAATGTGTTCATGGATGTACGTACGTATGGCTGTGTTGTAAGAGTATCGATTGTCCACTACTGAATATCCGGTACAACCCGTGGCATTTATCCGCTGTTATAGAAGAATTTATAGATCAACAATAAGGACATTTTTATATCGTAACTTTACAATAAACATAGCTGTCAACTTGTACAAAGAGAAACTTTCAAAGTATGAAATATATTTTCTCTTGAGATAAATAAATCAAAGAAGATAATCTTAATGCCAGTTACTTTCTTAAAAAAAAGAGTAAAGTTTGTTTATACCGAACTTTCCGAAATAGGATGGAAAATAGAAGCGGTTTAGTAAAAGGCAAGTTATTATCAGAAATAAAGCAAAAGGTATTCCGTTAATTAAACTATATCTGAGAGATTAAAGTTTCCCTGAAAGAAGTTTCAAATGAAATATAAGCGACAAAGAGGCCAACCCACTCTTTTACTGCTACCACTACCACCATCACGATCAGTCAGACAAGGAAATTCTCTTTCTTCTCTCCCCGTCAACAAACTTTTAACTAGTCCCTCCGACACGGTGCAAACTTTACTCGAGAACTAAAGTTGTTACAAAAGTGTAAGTTTATATATACTTTATGGCAAAAGTTTGTTCAGGAGAACTGCCGTCGACGATCGATTTGGACAACTTTTACGGGAGTTTGTCAAGTTTACAAGCAGCGGATTCGTGGCGGCGACGACGGTGGTAGTGGTGAAGGTGGTGGTGGTGGTGGTGGCGGCAGTAGCGACGGCAACAGTGGTGGTGGCAGTAAAGCCTAACTCATCTTATCCAATATGATTGCAATATATTCTTTTTAATCTATAAAAAGAAAAAAACAAATATGGATAATTTATTATTAATTGAATACTTTTTTTTTAATGAATATTATACGATTTATCGTGATGTAAAACAACAGAGATTCGCTTAGATATGAAAAGTGCGTCTCTCAAGATGAAGTCAAAGCGCACGATCCTCATTCAGGACAAGTGATCGCATGTAAAGTTCATCGATTAGACGACGACCGAGTTGGTGGTGGTGGTAAAAGTAGTATGATGGGTATGTGTTGTTGTTGTTGTTTGCCCTGTTAAAATTTGGTTTGGGATAATGATGTTGGTATTGTTTTATAAGTTCATTCCTATTTCATGATTGATCACAATTAAAGGTTGAACGTAAAATTAAAATGAAAAAAACAGAAACAATTGAGAATATTTAATATTGTTGATGACAGCTGCTATGATAATTTATTAAAATATCTAAAGTTAGTTATATGACTAACCAAACTATCGTCCAGTATTAGTACTAGTAGTTATATTATAAAGTACATTTTCTAACTTTCACAAAACCAAACATCGTACAATAATAGTTGGCAACTTCTCTCCAGTTTCAGTGTTGGAGAGTTGGAATTAGTTTTAACTGTAGTTGTAATAGTTGCTGGAGAAACTAACTCGTTTCTCATACTCTCTTCTCTATCTCTATCTTTATCATTATCGCAATACATGAACGAAACATTTAAAACACATACAAGTATACTACATGTTGTATTTACTGATTTCCTCCCATTTTGACTATTCGTTTGCTTCCTATAAAGTACGTTTGTCTTTGTTGTTTGTTATTGGAACAACGCACCCTCCAGAATCGACAAACTGACGTCTAGTTTTGTTTAATTGGTACAGTTATAAATTGACGCCATTTTGGTTACCTCTTGGTCTTTACTTTATCATCTTCTAACTTATGAGGATTCTAAATGATCGATCCACTGTGGTACACAGATACACATGCACTTGTTCATATATGTATATATGATATTGTTCCGTCTATTTAAGAGTTCCAGTAGAAAGTATTAAGCCCTAGAACACAATGAGAGTGAAACTAAAGTTAAATAAGTATCATAATGAGGTTTCAAATACATTTATTAATTTCAAATAAAGTATTCTTTTCGTTGCTAACACAACTGACACTTTTACGGATTCTTTCTTAGAAAATTGAAAATTATATAATAAAGTTTTTATTATACAATATTGACTATCACGATTGAATATGTACAGTTAACTGTGAAACTTGTTTTATGATTACCAACCTATGAAAGGCCCCTCTCTTTTTGCCTAGTATGTATTAAATCTATCCCATACTAATTGATAATCAAAGTACAATTTAATTATACGATACAATAGCTTAACAATGTATGTATGCATGTATCTATCTATGAATATATGGTAAATATTGGTTTCCTTAATGATATTCAAAAGTGAATATAAGGGGCAACAAGTTTATTGAATTTTTATTTTGGGTTCTATTATTCTGAATTTAACTATTATATTGATTTATAAATTCCATTAGCTAATAAATAATATCTGTTGTTTTAGGAAGTCCTTATGTATCGATATGGAACACATCATCAGTCGCGAAGTGTAACCTAAGAGTTGCCATCGCGGTGCTAGAAGGGCATCGTTCGGTGTAGTAATATCTTTGGTGTTTTTTTTTTGTTTATTAAAACGGACGATTTACATCACTGGATCCTCATCGGATCATCAGGTCATCATTTTTTTTTAAATCATCACATCACCACCAATATCATCTTATTGAATTGTCTGTGAGGGTGACATCGTGCCTGTGCATGTGCGTAGTGTTCGTTTTTGTGTAGGTGCTGTGTTCAAATGGACAAAAGAAAAATGATGGCAAAAAGGCCTAGGGTTGACCCATTACGTGGTCCAATTTCCAACGGGCCAATGCAAACGAGGCCGTTGGTAGCATTACTTGATGGACGTGATTGTTCAATAGAAATGCCTATATTGAAAGACGTAGCTACTGTAGCGTTTTGTGATGCACAAAGCACCAGTGAAATACATGAAAAGGTGCTAAATGAAGCAGTGGGTGCACTTATGTGGCATACAATTGTTCTTACAAAAGAAGATTTAGAGAAATTTAAAACTTTGCGCATTATAGTGCGCATTGGTAGCGGCGTTGATAACATTGATGTTAAGGCTGCAGGTGAACTTGGTATTGCCGTTTGTAATGTACCAGGATATGGAGTAGAAGAAGTTGCTGATACAACACTGTGTTTGATTTTGAATCTATATCGAAGGACCTATTGGTTAGCGAATATGGTAAGGGAAGGTAAAAAATTCACTGGTCCGGAACAGGTCAGAGAGGCAGCACAAGGATGTGCCAGGATACGTGGTGATACACTCGGTATTGTTGGCCTAGGTAGAATTGGATCAGCTGTTGCTCTCAGGGCTAAAGCATTCGGATTCAATGTAATATTTTACGACCCCTACCTTCCTGATGGTATTGAAAAAAGTCTAGGTCTAACACGTGTCTATACATTGCAGGTAATTAAATATTTACAAATATTTATAAATAAAATATCAAATTTTATTTACGCACCAAATGAAATTGAATAACAAAAACATAAATCTATATGAAATTTAATCAATTCTAATATATTTTTATGTTTATTAATTTCAGGATCTATTATTCCAATCAGACTGTGTATCGCTTCATTGTACTTTAAATGAACATAATCATCATTTAATTAATGAGTTTACAATTAAACAAATGCGACCAGGTGCATTTTTGGTAAACACAGCCAGAGGTGGTCTTGTTGATGATGATGCTCTGGCACAAGCATTAAAACAAGGTCGTATACGTGCAGCAGCATTAGATGTACATGAAAATGAACCTTATAATGTGTTTACTGGTCCGTTAAAGGATGCACCAAATTTGTTGTGTACGCCGCATGCGGCTTTTTATAGTGATGCTTCAGCAACTGAATTAAGAGAAATGGCAGCATCAGAAATACGTCGAGCAATTATGGGTCGCATACCAGAATGTTTGAGGAATTGTGTCAACAAGGAATACTTTATGGGCCCGGGCTCATATCCCGAAGGTACAGGTAATATTCATTTACGAGAAATAAGTTAGGAGAGAACAAAATTGAAAAAAAAATAAGAATTGTTTCATGTTTAATATTACTATTTTTATTTTTTAAATATTTATATACATACATAAACATTGATATATTTATGATTGTATAAAATTGAAATTTTGTATGTATGTAATTGATAAAATATGTTTACTAATTAAATCGATTCATTTTAAATTGTTTTGTGTATTATTTATTTTTATTAATTTTTATTTATTTAATTTTGGTGTTGGTAGTTTCCCCGGCTGGGGTTAATGGCGGTTATTATCAAGGTGGTGCACTTCCCGTCCAACAGGCGCACTCTACGACACCGCACGAAGCCCCCCACACAGTAACTCCCAGTGCTGCGCCTCCTACACCTCAGCCGGCCCCACCAGTGGGTCCAGTTGTTCCACCCCATGCTCTCGTGAGTACTACCACTACCAACATAAAGTAAAGGTGTCTGCTTTCTCTTATTTTTTTTTTCTTTTATAAAAGATGTAATAATGCTTATCTTTCCTTCAATTCTATACATTAAGATATAATCAAATTTTGCATGCTCTTTGTCTAATTTCTTTAAATATTTAATGTAGAGGAGATAAATGAAGAATCAATATGATATAGTCATATAAATGATTAGATAGATTAAATAACATTCAAGACTACATTTTATTGATTTATATAATAATAATAATAATAATTTAAGATGAAAAAAACAATAATACATATTTTGTCAATAAATTATTTTTAATTTTTTTTAGCCGATAAGTACGCCAGATCCGGCGAACCATCATGCGTCAAAACCAGAACCGTCAGAGGTCCACTAACATCGTCTACGAAAGAAAATCTATTTCTATTTGGGCTGCAAGCTGCTGCGAATGTGTGAAGTGCATGTCGTCGATCACCTTATATGTTCATTCATTAAGTTTTATCTATTTTTGTTTATTTTTTTTTAATTATTTTTTTCTTTTAATCCATCATCTCCTTAAAGCATATACATATCGTAAATTGAAAATTTATTACATCACAAACAGTTTATTTTAATTATTACTATTATTATTAATTTTTTTTTGTTTGTTCCATTTACATTGACTCATTTCGTAAACCATTTTTTTTTGCTTTTTCTTTTTAATTAGTACATGTGTTTTATCATTTAATGTGTAAATACAAACAGAAAAACTATATAATTGTGGCAAATGATGTGGTGGTCTTTTTAGATTGATTTTTTTTTGCTTTAATTGAAAGATTTGGAAAGGTTTCTAAATGAGTCAGATTTAGTTTGTATAATAATTAACTTTCTTGTCATTCTTGTAAAAAAAAGATGATATATTCATCATATGCTTTCATTTTTACTTCTCATGTTTGGATATTTTTGCCATGTAAATTAATTTCTATAATTTCTTAACGGTTATACTGTTAATATATAGTCCATTTTAAGTTGTTTTA
>JAZBGW010000281.1:3244-13316 GCA_037464815.1 Mylabris variabilis
TGATTTTGAATATTTTAATATTATGTTGTGTTGGTAAGACAGCACAGCGCTTGTTGAGAACACGGCGCTAGCCAAAGAGACGATTTGGCGCACAATATTCGCATTTAAATCGCAGTTCAATAATAGAGCACGGACAGCTAATACTCACACCAAAAAAAAACTCTCGGCAACGTCGGATCACAGCAACACTGCATATAATTTTTATTTTATATCAGGTCGGCCACATTCATTGGCATTTCGTCAATTTTTGTATTATAAAATTGCTCAATATCTTTGAGCGTACGCTTATCTTCCTCAGTTACAAAATTTATTGCAACACCTTTACGACCAAAACGACCACCACGACCAATCCTAGATTTAACCAAAACCAAAAATTAATCAAATTTCATTTAAATTAGAAACATTAATTTATACCTGTGAATATAATTCTCCCTATTGGAAGGCAAATCATAGTTTATAACTAATGAAACTTGTTGGACATCAATTCCTCTAGCTAATAAATCTGTTGTTATTAAAACCCTCGATGAGCCAGTACGGAATTGTCTCATAATAACATCACGTTCCCGTTGTTCCATATCACCATGCATGGCCGATACGGTGAAATCTCTTTTATGCATATTTTCTGTGAGCCAATCAACCTTGCGCCGTGTATTACAAAATATAACAGCCTGAGTTATAGATAATGTATCATACAAATCACAGAGTGTTTCCAATTTCCAATCTTCCCTTTCAACATAAACAAAGAATTGTTTAATACCTTCCAACGTTAATTCCTCTTTCTTGACCAATATACGAACAGGATTACGCATAAATTGCTTTGTCACATCCAATACATCATTGGGCATTGTCGCTGATAATAAAATCACCTAAAATTAAAACATTTTTATTTTGTTTTAACTTGAAAATATATTTTAAATGATTTTATATACCTGAACGTCTGAATTTAGCATTCTAAAGACATCATGAATTTGATCTTTAAAACCACGAGACAACATTTCATCGGCTTCATCCAGGACGAACATTTTAATGTGATTTGTTCTAAGCGATCGACGATTTATCATATCATACACTCTACCTGGTGTACCAACAACAACATGGACACCAGTTTCTAATTTTCTCATATCTTCTCTTACATTAGTACCACCTATACAGGCATGACATTGAGCATTCATAAAATCACCCAATGCTATAACGACTTTTTGTATTTGTTGGGCTAATTCTCTTGTTGGTGCCAATATTAATGCTTGACATTCTCTAAGTGATGTATCTATTTGTTGTAGAATTGATATTGAAAATGTTGCCGTTTTACCAGTACCAGATTGCGCCTGCGCAATAACATCATGACCCTTAACACATGGTATAATTGCCCGTTGTTGTATAGCTGATGGTTTCTCAAAACCATATGCATATATACCACGTAATAATTCCTCTTTTAAATTCATATCATCGAAATTATCAACAACCTCCTCCCAATTCGATTCAATAACACCATCCGGTTCCATACCTGGTGGGCCATCATAGCCTGTTTCTTTCTCAGAAGTGGGACCATTTTTATCCCACTCCTCGTTTCTAAAATAAAAACAAAAAGAAAATTTAATGATGCTTGGATTTAAATTACAACATCTAATCGGAATAATTTTCAATCAAAAGTATGAATTAGGAACATAGAGCGTAACTTGACGCTGCATTTTTTAGTACAACTGGCATTACTAATTTAAATGAGGTTAGAATCCACTTTAGGGCGATAATTTGTTAGTTTGTAGTCTGATTTGGCGGGTTTAATTTGATCAAGATCACTCTAAAAACACTGTGATTGTATCGAAATACTGAACTTTGAAATTGTTTCAAGATTTAAATTATGCACAATTATCAATTGCAAATATGAAAGAAACAAATATGTAACAATATAAATAACAGAAATGACACAAGCCAAGACTATTTCAATTTATATTCAAGAATGTTATCTAATTAGTGATAGAATAGAGAATATAACGATTACTGAATAAACGTTCCAAAAAATGTATAGCAAAAAAAAGTACGAATATAGAATTCAAGGAATTGAAGATAATAAGGCAACTTTCAAAGGGGAAAACAACCCTAGAATTGCAAATGATCCAACAATTATTCAATTCATTAGAATACGGCATGGTTTTTTCACGTGGATCATCGAAAACTTGACGGCGCCGGGACGTCAAATTGGCGTCAGACTGGTAGATGGGTGAGTGTAGGTGTGTATAAAAATGTGATTTATAAATTGAAAGGAAATTTCTAAATTTAGATTTAACAATGTACAATACGTAATAAATACGATAATTATTTATTTGAAATGGAACATTTGTGGTTGATTTTACTTTTAAAATAGAATATTTTAGGAAAAAGTAGCGAGACATCACGTTGATGCGCCATGTTGGCATGAACAAATCAGACAATCTCAACACCATGCCGAAAAAATTTCTAATTTCTAACAAAAGTACACGATTTATTTGTATTGAAATTATTCCAATAGTAATTAGAATACAAACAAATTGTTTAATTAAACAATTTAATTAAAACCAACGTTTAATTATCGATAAAAATAATGAAAACTCACCGACGATCGTTCACTGACATGATTCACTACTGTTAAGATTAACGGAAAGACCTCCACTACTCTTTGCAAGGTGTTATATTCCTACACCAAGGTAAGTTCCCCCAAAAACCAAAAAAGTTTCGATAAAATTATAATTATTGCATAAATTAACAATATTTTTGCAATAATCGATAGAATAATACAATAATTTTATGAATTGATTGTATTTTTGATGAAAAATTGATAGTTTCACTCACAATTTCTCTCAAATAATTGGTGTGATTTTTTGTCGCGTATGAAACATTAATGGCGGATGTACGACGCTCTTGGGATGTCGGAAATGGTGGTGGCGGCCCTGTTGGCGCGAAAATTCAAACTGCACTTTAGTAGAGAAGCACATAATTTACTCTATTTCAGTTGAATTATCGAAATTCTTTGAAAATTATAAACAATTATGATTGCATATTTGAAATATTTACTAATTTTCTAATTAGAGAATGGAATTATATTAGATTTTTTCTTTGTTTTATATGATTAATACCTAATTTAAATCATGGTCATCTAACGAAAGTCCATTTCAGTTTCTCGTTCACCTTTACTGAATGTCGACTTGTTAACATGTCCATTCATTTATTAAACAATAAAAGGATCATTTGATAGTATATAAGGTTAAAAGATTGCAACAGGCAGGACCGTAATGATTCTAGTTAAGGCGGGACGCGCATCTAGTTCTTGGGCTTCTAAGCAAATAATTAGGAAGAATGAGAGACAAGCCCTCCGTTAGAAAGCTAATTACAATTCTTTTTCTTGTTTGATCACCATCTATTGTAGCCATAAGACTAGAAAAATTAAGAAACGACAAAGTTTCAATCAATAAAATCACCAAAACAACCGTTACTACATCACTATTGTTATTTCTACCTAATCATTGTAATATTTCCAACAAATTTTTAAATTCAGTCAAAAATGGTAAGTTTTTTGTTAATAGAAATGTAGTTGAAATACCTACCCATAAAACCTTCCTTTTTAGCCTCCGAAAAAGAAAGCTACAGGCCGTAAGTCTTTAACAAATCAAAAAAAATCAATTTTCTAAGACAAGTTGTTAAACATTTGTAGCTATCATTGATGGTGTTAATACCAATGAGATGACACGAGAAAAACTGGAAATTTTCTGTTTACGTCTTAAAGAAGAACTAGAACGTGAACGTGAAGAACGCAATTACTTCCAATTAGAACGCGATAAATTCCGTACATTTTGGGAGATTACCAAAAAAGAAGTTGATGAAACTCGTGTCAAAGTCCGGTACTTGAAAAAAAAAAGTCAACACCCAAACAATTTAAATAAAAATTAAAAATTACAGAAATAGAGATCGTCAAATTCAAGAATCTGTAGAGAATAAAGATGAAGAAATAAAAGCAGCACGACAAAAAGTCAAACATATAAAATTCGAACATGAAAATGATTTAACAGAAACTAAAGCTGAATATTTGGTTTCAATTAAATTAGAACAAGAGAATCATGAAGCACAAGAGAAGGAATTATTACGTGATAAAAGTGATTTAAAACAGAAGATGCGCGAACAAGAATCCCACCATCAAGAACAAATAAAACAATTAAAATTGGAACAAAGTGAACATATTAGTAATGTTCAGAAAGAATTTGAGAATAGAGCAAAGGAATTGGAGATGAAATACGAAAAACAATTCGAGGACCTCCAACAAGAATTCGGTACAAAATTCAGGTATGTCGTTTTAATTAATTTATTTGCTTAATTAATTAGGAAACGAACAAATTTTAGGATGGAGATGGCTGAAATTGAGGAGCGTAAAAACAATCAAATCAACGATTTGGTAACGCATCATGAGAAAGCATTCAACGATTTGAAAAACTACTATAATGATATCGTTTTAAACAATTTAGCATTGATAAGTAGTTTGAAAGTAATTGAATTAAATTCGTGAAATTATAGATTTTGTAACAATTCTATTTGTTTTTTCAGGATCAAGTGGAAGCGCTTAAGAAACAAAATGAAGCAATACTACAACAAATTTCAGACATTACAGCTGAAAATCGTAAACTAATGGAACCGTTAAAGCATGCACGAATTGAATCTGCTTTATATAAAAGGAGATTAGAGAATTATGGAAAGGATAAACTCGCCTTACAAATTACAAAATCGCAATTAACATCAATTAGAAAAGAATTGAATGATTTAATGTTGGCACATACAGCTCTTGAATTGCGCTACGAAAAAGTATTTTTACGATTTTTTATTTATTCTAAAATAATGCATTTTGTTGTAGTTAAAAGGTGAGAAAGACGAACTTGACAAACGATTCGTTAATGGAATTTTGGAGATACAACAGAAAGCCGGTTGGAGAAACGTTGTATTACAAAAACGACTTGAACAATTGACCCAAGAAGCTGAATTAAAAGACGTCATGTTGAATGAAGTCGCACAGACAAAAACGAAGGTATATTTGATAGTATTGATAGTTTTTGGTGTTAATTCAAAAAAAATTATAGGAGATTCTTTCAAAGAAAAATGCAACAATTCACGATTTACAATACGAGTTGGCTCGTGTTTGTAAAGCACACGATGATATTCTGAATCTTGTCGCTGAAAAATTGAAACCTTTCGGAATAACGGTGCAAAGTTTGGGAATTGCACCACTTGTAGAAAACAACAAAAATTTTTGATAAGATTGAAATAAAACATAATTTTGTCGTTAATTTATTTAATTTAAGATTCGCTTCCGTCGCATCATTGGTCGGTTATACAAAACGTTTAAAAATCCATTCGAAATATGGCCCAACATTCTTAAAAAGGCATCAATACGATATTGGACGTCTTCAATTAGTGGAAACGGTGAATACATGATGTCTTTCTTATTTTCAATAATATTCAAATCATCTTCACCGAACGATTCTTTAGTTTTATTTACGTAAACGTACATGAAACATGATGGTGTTGGGCTAATTGTGTGAACTTTATGGAAAACACCGATTTCAACGGGGAAACTTTCACCTTTACCCAATTTCACACCGAACGATTGATGCAATATTTCATCTTCGATCTCGTACAAGACTTCACCATCGAGTACAGTTAATGTAACATTTGTCAAATCGTTTGTAATGTAATTCTCCAAATATAATCCTGAAAATCATGTGTTATCATGGTGGTCGTAATAGAGAATTTAATAATTGTCTAACCTGGAAAATCAGCCACAAATAAAACATCACTATAGTTCGACCATGAATAAACCTCGTCACTGATCTGATTGATTTGTATGCGTAAATCATTGTATGTGGAGAGTAGTGGTTTTAACCATTCAACCGGTTGAAATGGTGACCAATTTGCTTTCAATAAATCATAATTAGGATCGTACATGCGTTGTTGAAAACGGCCATTCAACGAACACCATACATCAATGTAAATTGAGATATTTTCAGATGTTATATGTTTTGGTGCTATATCCTTCGTTTTATCAGATGGATACGATTTCGCCACTGAAATCAAACAAAACATCTATTGAGTTATTGAATTATTAAATATTTCGTCAACAATTTACTTTCTAAATCGTATAATAAATTACGTTTCAAACATTCAGCATATTGTAGACACATATCAGCATGTTTACTCCAGCGATCATTTAATGTCCATGCATCCGGATCGAGGAAATGTTCATCACCCGAATTGTTATCAACAATTTTAACAACAACTAAAATTGTATCCCAAGAGTGTACCATCATGTCCCAGGAGTAACCATAAAGACCATTTGTCCAATTGTTGTAACCCTAGAAGATTCCGTCTCCAATTTTTTTTGTTGATAACTCAAGCTCGTGTTACTTTTGTTATAAAATGTGAATAAGGCAGGAATGCTTGAAGACTACAATGTGTTATTAACAAACCTACTACAAATTTACGTTTCCAACCAATTTGTTCGTCTCCATAAATACAATTATTGTTTGAATTTACATTAAAATCTGTCTTTACCAATAAATTTCGTAATTTTCTTGGCCAATTTTCACTACAAAAGAGCGGCATTGTCGCCAAACACACATAAGGGAACATACCTGAAATGTTTTTTAATAATTCTCAAAAATAATTACAAACATTTCGAAAATAGCCACCGATGCTGAATAAACGTGAATTCATTAAATGGAAACAAACACAAAAACACATTGCTATAGGTCTTGTAATTTCAATAATCATCCAGAAACCGATCGTTAAATCCAACAAAAATCCAAACCAATGGACTACCAAATAATCAATTTGTTCCGTCGTTAAAATTATTCTAAAAAAAAAACGCAAATTTTTTGTAATTTTAAGTTAAGGGGAAGTCGGAGACATTTGTCGATTCGGAGTGCGAAAATAGTCAATTTTCAAACAGCGATTAGTCGCTTGTTTTTTAAGATAATGTCAAAAATTGACGTGCGCTGGATATATCGTCTTTCTAAAAACGAGACTATGATTTTCTATCTTAAAAATTACGCATAACATCACTGTTGGATTTTTTTAAATTTTCTTCAGTTATCGGAAACAAACAAACAAATGGGGAAAATTCTTACATATTTAATTTTATATCTACATCAATTGAAAAATATTGAAAATCGATAATATTGGCTAAGTTTTAGCCAGTTATGAAGGAAAATCTACGAAAAAACAAGGTTGAAGATTTTCTATCGCAATTCAGAATTTTATCATCTTTTTCCAAAATAGAAAGCTTTAGAGCATGTATCTTAAAATGCTCTATCCAACGCACGTCAATTTTTAACATTATCTAAAAAAACAAGCGGGTAATCGCTGTTTGAAAATTGACTATTTTCGCACGCCGAATCGATAAATGTCTCCGGAGTCCCCTTAAATTAAAAAATACTTGAACGGATAGAAGACCCAATGTGTTCCCAGATTGGTCATCGAATAGCCCTCCAACCATTCCATGTCGGTTTTCTTTAAGCCGGCCAAAAAGTATAACATGAAAAATTGGAATTTCAATATGAAATAATTCCAATATGGGACATAAGAATTCCTAATCTTCTTATCAACTAATCCATCAACTGAACTATTTTTAAGCTACATATATTAAATGAATTTTCCAAATATTGCTCAACTTACAAATAATGATTTGCTGATGAACCCATTAATAATATCGTGACGATCCCATATAAATAACTGTGATTATTCCAAAATGATTTATCAATTAGTAAAATATACCAATATGGTATACCAAACAGGATAGTACTCAATCGAAATTTATAGCCTACCATTATACCAAAAGCACCTAAAATTATAATAAATTAAGACTACCATAATTTTGAAAATTGTTGTTAAATACCTAACCACATAATCCCGTACAATAGCGCCATATAAGGAAACGGTAATGGTTTCAATATTGGAAATAAGGGGAAATGGCAATCCCTTGGTTCACCCCAACGTAGATCAATATCAGCACCACCACGTTCTTCCGGTAAATCCACCAACATCAACAAGCCTTAAAATTGATACACAAAAAAAAATCGTGAAATTCCATTGATTTTTAGCAAAACTTACCGAATAAGAAACGAACAATGCCTAAACTTGCAGGATCCCGAGGCTCGTACATGTACCGAACAAGTTTTGTATAACTGAAACGGTGCCAATAATTTCCCAAATTTGCCCATAATTTCCATGTTTTCAAATCTTCCATCATCTAGAAACGAATTATACACGAAAATATTTGTGATAAACTGTTTTATAATAAAATATTGTACGTGTATTTATATAAATAGATGAAAGTCAAGAAGTCAATAAGTCAAATCTTTTAACATATATATGTACGTATAGTATACGGTACAGTATTAGATAAATTTATCTTGTCCTCGATTTCGTTTACAATTTAATTTAATCAAAATTGTTGTCAATTATTTTTAAATTGATTGATTTCTTTTTCGAAAACTTACATTAAACCTCAAGTTGTGTCGTTTATTACTACTGATTAGAACATTGACTGATTACACTCGAGTTTGGAAATGTTGGAAAAGTGGTATATAAGGAAAATCGTCCTTCCTTATCATTTCTGTGGTTGCTATGGCAATCTAGAGAGACGCCGCCGTCTATTTAGATGCTGCGGAAACGATCGATAATGGAAATTTTTAACACACACACACACGTTTTTGATTAATCAAGCAATGTTAAATTAACGTTGTTAAAATGTTATTGAACATCAAGATTTTTTATTAACAAAATAACCAACAAGTTAATGGGTATAATTAAAAAATTATCTTCTCTAAACAAAGTTGTTGGTGAGGAAATGTCGAACATTATATGTATCAATTTTACAAAAACAGTTACCTATTGCGTATGAAAAAAATAAATAATTACCACTCATCTGTTGTTAGTTTTGTATTGATTCTCGGTTGATATTTTCTTGTAGAATGGACTTTTTGCATTATCATTTCACTTGTTTTGGTCCTTTTTTTCTGTCTCATCTTCATTTTTATCTTGAATATTTTTTTTCAAACTTTCCATACTTGTTACTATTAATATTCGATCTCATCAATGATGGTGATAATGAAGTTGAATTGTTTTGATTTTTTGTATCTTGAAAAATTGAAATTGTAACTAATTAACTATTATTTCATAAATTATAATCAATAGATTTAATAATATAATAAAGACATGCAAGACAAGTCTATAAAGTGACTTAATAGATCCAACTTAAGTTGTAAAATTAGTCCACAATAGATTCAGTAGTATACAATTTGACAATTTGGAATACCGATCCCTTTCCAAATTCTTATAGAAACATCTGGGGACACCCACATCTGGTTCTTTCTTCATAACCGTAACAAATTTATAAAATTTACAACAGTAACAAATGGCAATATTTCAGTAGTTCAGTACCCCTGTTAAATTGTATACTACTGAATCTATTGTGGACTAATTTTACAACTTAATTTGGATCTCTTAAGTCACTTTATAAACTATACCATATATTGCTTTATCTTTTTATATTTTTCGCAAAAGGTAAGAATTTAATATGCAAATATGAATTATTATAATTATTATGTAATTGTGAAATTATAAAGCAATTAACGACAATTAAAAATTTCAAATGAATTTCGTATCAACAATACAGAATTTTTAAGAATTTGTTGATAATATAAAACAAGTTTATTCTAATCTATATGATAAAGGGTAAGATTTCTAGAATTTATATTTGAAAAATGAAAACGAGTTTTAAATATTAAATGTGATATTAGTACAGGGTGTACAATAACGGTACTTCACATAGAAGTTGGTCATGTGTTTCATTACGTTTTACACTGTGATTTTATAGTACAGTGTCGTAGTTTAGTTCATATATTTTAATACATTTAACATATTTTTCAACAGAAAGACAAACCACCGAGTCAAGCTAGGGTCTTACGTATCCAAAAATATAATAATTAGTTTATTTTTAACAGTCAATGTAATAGACGTAGCTTCAGCGGAAGTTGTGATAATCTGTTTTAAAATT
>JAZBGW010000282.1:0-18354 GCA_037464815.1 Mylabris variabilis
ATTTTATTTTATTTTTAAAAAATTTATATAAGTCGGCACAAAAAATGTTGTGTATCACACGGCCAAAAACAGCTTTTGCGAGTCCTCGTGAATGCAGGGACTCGTCTGGCGCTGCACTCGTCCTCGCAAAAGCTTAGTTTCTGGCCTTGTGATACGAATAACTATTTCTTAGAAAAAAAACACGAAATTAGAATTATGACTCTTATCAAATAGATGGCAGCATCGCCCGAGCAAATTTTTCGATTACTAATCTCCCATAAGGCTGAAACCTCACTATGTCTCGGAGGGTAAGAAGGTGGGTACGTAGAAAGTGTGAGAACCAACTCTGTTATATTGCCACGATTGCCTCTAAAAACTTCTTTTACACAGGCCCACAACAGATGGTCTCTTTTATATGCTCATCATTGTACATTGAATCTGTCGGTAGACGCTAAAAAAATCAACTAATTCCCATTCATACCCGTTGAAACGATGCATTGGGAATTCTTGTGCTATATTAGTTGTTGTAACTCTCATTTCGACCCCTAAGGGGCGTCAATAAAGCCGAAAAGCTCAATTCACACCGAGTAATTCCGTTTCAATTTGATTTTTTCGGGCGAATCTTCGACCTCACGAAACAAACTATACATACTTACATAAATTTATACCTAAATGGTAATGATTGTTGTTTAATTATAGTTGCATTTGTAATTTGGTGGTTAGTGGTGGATTTTACAGTGGCTGTGTGATTGATAATACGAAGATTTGCTGACTGGCATAGAGTGGCATTCGGCAATAGGTGTCGACCCTCTCTGCAAACAAAATACGTAAGCCGGCAAATTAAACTCGGCGTTTCAATGACGACGACATTTCATAAAAAAGGATTGGACACATTGAATATATGGTGAAGTTCGACGGAATTAATCCTTAATCACTGTGTGTGTTTTCATCATTCTCTAGTCGTAGTCATCTCCATCTCTTTACATTATTGATCTTTGACGATATATTGAAATCTGTGTATGATATTCGAATAAATAACGGGGGCTACTATATACAGAGTAATAACAGCAATAATAATAATAATAACGATCAATTCCTTTTATCTTTCTATCTAATATCTATCTAACTATTTATCCATCTAAATACGTATTCGATTCTTTGTCTTTTGATTTTCTGCTCATTCTCGCCAACAAATTGATATAAAATAATGTAACGATTGGTATCTGCTGTACTTGTACACTTCTCTGTTATATGTACAATGATTTTGTCTATCTCTCTTTTCACATCTATTATACTCAATAGGTATAATGGGGCCGAAGTAATCGGCTCATTGCACCCCAAGTGTCTGAAAGACCGAGAGAAGTAAAGAAGTGATTGTGGGGAAATGGCTTGGAATGGCGTGAGGAAGGAAACCGCTCGATCCTGACGACGAAACCAGACGCTGCACCAAGAATCCTTAACAACATTCCGTGATTCTATTGTAACTGACACATACATTTGCACATAAACACACAATGAAAGTATAGGGAAACAAAACAAAAAAACGATACATTACCAACTTTAGATACTGGACTGATGCAAACAATTTTATAAAATTTACCACTAATTTGAAAGGGAAACAAATAATAGAGTCTATTGTACGTATACATTTTTATCCATACAAAATTGTAATCGTGGATTATTGATAGAATCTAGGTCATATTTAACAAAGTTCATAAAATCTATTCAAGATTTTGCTTGGTATGGTGTAGGTTTATTGCTTTATAACTACCACCACCACCACCACCACCCCAACCCACTGACATTTTATTATCATTATGGTTATTATCAGCATCATCTCAATCTTGAACAATTCGCTACAGCCGCCCCCGTTCAGCCACAACCAATACTTTAATGGTGTAGAACATAAAGAGCTTATTGCGAACAAGTCGACAAGGGAATGATTGAAGGATTGAAGGACAATATACGCCATTACGGGACATTAGCGCTTCTTTGAACGTTTGCAACCTAATAGCGCACGGTAATGGATTCCGGTCGCTCTCAACAATCAACGTGATTCAATTCGGTTTTTTAATTTTTTTTTCTTTTTTTTGAATAGTCGTATAGAGTTTGAGAATCAAGCCAACTTGTACAGTTTCCGGTATTTATACCACTACATAACTATACCTATGTATATGTACATAGGTACATAATTTGATATATAGATATAGTAATTTGTAATACATATTATATCCATTATACATATACCTATAGTATTCGATATTACCTAATGTGAATAAAGAGAGAGCCAACTTTACTGTTTATTATATATTGGCTGGTAATTACGTTTATACATCCAACTGGGAGAGACCTGTCATAACCAACTGACTAGTACTAATAACCCGCTCATTACCTATTATCATGTGGCTTGACGTCTGCATATTCGGCTTTTATATGTCCCTTAACTAACCAAAAACTCGGATTAATTAACTTGTATAAGCCACTAACTAGCTGTGCCTGATGGCTGATGAGTGTTTAAACCTTTGACACACACACATACACACAAGTATACAACAACATTAGAGAAGTTAATAACATCATTAAAACAGCTATAAAGTTTCGCTTTCGTTCCTTTTTGATTTTCTTCATTAAAATAATGAAATAGAAAACGATAACTTGATGTTATTATTAATAAGTACCTACCCGATATAAATGTATAAATTAAATCATGCCGTTTAATTTACATTTTCTTGGAAAATATACAAAGTGTAAACGTCCTTTATTTTGCTCTATTTTTCCACTCTACACCCTGTAAATTTGCACATCATTGTAATGAAATCACTTCTAACTAGCTAAAATCTACAAAGAGTACCAGATTTGCAGAAGGGAAAGGAGCTCCTAGACTTTTTTGATTATAGGTATTCGTACTTTACAAAAAATATATGTTCTCTAGGACAGCAGTAGGTAGAGAATTATGAACAATAAATGAAAACTGGTAGCAATTACAGGACCGTAGACAAATTAATCAATTAATAGATATTTCTGTTATTCAATAATCCCCCTCCCTACCACGCACCCCTTTCTCTCGCTCAGGCTGATTAACTTCTTTTAGTGTTATTCTTGAGAAACTGACCATTGAAAAATTCAAAAATTTAACTTGATCTTTATTTATTAATTTAATTTTTTAAAGTGTGAATTGTTCAGGATACAGAAATAAAATGAAAATTATAAGATGTATGTACAATGAGACAAAATAGTACAAACTTGTTAAAAATCAAAATTGGTAATATTATTAATAAATAAGTAGTAGGCAACGAGTAGCATTAAACAAAGAATACTGACAAAAATTGTTTAGCGCCTGGAAACTTACATTTTTGAAATAAAACTGTATGAAACGTACATGTCCTACATGAAATCAGGGTAACTAGAATCTAAACAAAGATATTCCTTTAAGAGAACATTTTTGAATAATAAAACTTTATTGAGGAATGACAGAAACATCTGTTGTGTATCGAATTGACAGAATTGGATATTTCTTTCAACTAAATCTTGTCTAGCTTAAAAAAAAATTGAAATAGGTCAGTCACCCCCTCAAATATTAACAAACTTTAGATTTTTTTTTCTTGTAAAGAAAAATTAATGTTTCAAAAGGAAAATATTATTTTTGTGTTAAGTTGACCATGGATTTTTAAGAGTAACAATTTTTCATTGAATATTGCGTAATTTCCAAAAGTTGACGTTCATTTCTTTTATTTCCAAAAATTGTAGAAGGGCACTTCCACCTCCAATGGAAAGCCTAGGTGTTGCCTTTCAAGTTCTGATAAAAATCATTTGATTTTATTGATAAATGAAAGAGTTATTGCCACTAACCATATTTAGATGAAAGACCCTGTATTGAACTCATTAAATATCTTGAAAGGATGTCAAAATTACAATAAATCGTTTTTTCATTCGCGTTTAAAAATGAATTCTTTTAGGATAAAATATAAAATTGTGCCCACAATTTTGTCGGCTTTTTATTCGTATTTTTAGCTTCTGACAAAACGATATAAAATACTGACTGTACTGAGGTAAATAATTACATTGATAAAATCGATTATATTTCGAAATTCTTACAATTTATTTCAATCATTCATTTATTACAAATATAAATGGATCACATAAATAGAGAGTTTACAAGTTTCTAGATTTGATCGTGCAATAATAACTGAAATAGCGTTGATCGTGTTAAATCTGTGGAAAATTTTAATATATTTTTATCAATAAATGTTCGTGCCGGCTCCAAGACACACCTAACATATTTATGTATCGATGCTTGTCCTTTATCAATTGCATACGTTCTAATATTATCTTTTAAATAATCATTCTTATATACATAACGTACGATATTACTATTATCATCCGATACATGATAATTACTCATCGATATCGGTTTTGTTGTTTCAATATTATTAATACAAAATTTCTGTACAGGTAATGCAATACGATCCAGATTCGGGTCTAATTTCTTAATTAAAACATTAAAACTATAGCTATTAGACGGTACAATATACTCGTTAAGTTCTAATGTTGTTGCATAATACGTTTGGCCTAAAGTACGTAATAGACAATCATTCTCGATTATAATCCGTGTTAATGTTGCATAATTTTTTGGGAAATTCCATGGTAGAAACGTTAAATGTACACCCAATCGTCTCGATAGATTCGTAATAAATTTTACAATTCGATGCGGTATATCACGATTATAAAAAATAAACGAATCGATACCAATCAATTTATGATAACTCAAAAATTCAATTAGTCTTCGTTTACTGTAGATCGATGGTGAGACACAAATTGTCGTATTTATTGTAACTTTATGATCAAACGATTTTACCAACATCGTCTTTTTCAATTCATTCTCTTTCTTCGGTTTGTAACTGAACGATATTGCATACGGTGTCTGTTCCAGATTTAACATATTACAAAAATACGTATACAAATTTAAATGCAAATTCTCATCAGTGGAGATTTTAGAAAATTTAAATTTTCCAATGATTGGTTTCTTTTTCTCTTCAAACCAAAAATAACAATTTCTCGGTAGTAGTTTAATATCATTCGGTGCAACATTAATAGCGCGTGCTTCGTTCTTTTTCAAAAGAAATGATGAATACAGATAGCCATTCTCGTGTTCTTGCCATACCGGTATTGGACCCCAATCATGTTGACTCGATATATTTTCAGATTGTTGTAAATCTGTCAAGTTACATGGCTGTCCAAAGAAATTAAACACTTCCAATACGTAATGTAGACGATTATATTCGTGACGATATACCAGAAATAAGCCTAAACTCACTATTGATACAATTAACAGCAATAGTTGATGGTACTTTCGCATTGTTTTTGTTGATTTTTCTTTTTAAAGAAATTGACAGATAAAAGTTTGGTTAGAAACGTACCATATGATATTTGACAACTTTAATCAGTGCTACCAACTACATTACAATTTTTTTCATCAATAAAACATTATAATTGAAAATTACTCCAACAATCATGTTATGCACCAAATAAAATTGAAAAATAATATTGAATAATATAATTACGTATTAATTGCTGAATATCATAGAAGCCGCATTTAACTATAGAATAATCATATAATCAATGAGTACGAATTGAGCATTGTTGTCGAATTTCAAGACAATTAAAGACAGGTAATGTAAACTTTGTCAAGAACAAAATTAATTTGTTGGCAAGGTTCAAATATTCAATTATTATTTCATCTTACAATATATTTGATAAAAGGTTTTGGATTTTAGTTACAAGAAAGCAAAAATTCTTAAATCTTTTGCGCAAAATTATAACCAACATTCAATTAAAATCAAACATCTTTATACCTCTATGGCTAAATTAGATAACCTATTCCTATTAGAGATAGGAGAGCATATTATAGACTTTTTTTATGTCACAAAGATATTGCTGATTAATAAACTTTCAGGAGTTTCGTAGATTTCTGAAAATAAAGATATATGTGGCACAGCAGCACTAAATGTCATTATTATTGAAAGTCAATATATGGATCACGTAGTAACCAACGATACTAAACTTAACAACACGTTTAATATTGTTGATAGTAACCAGCATAGACTAGTAACCAGTGTTTATGGTAACCAGTATAAAGAACAATAAAGTCAATGTTGTAAAAACTACAAATACTATTTCATTTTATTTTGATTATAACAAATAAAGGTATTTAATGTTTTTTTTTTATTAAATACAATTTGTCTTTTTGATAGAGTTTTTTTTGTTTTGAGTACAATTTGAAGAATGTTTGATTATTTTTGCAAGTATTTGATATAAAATTTGGCAATGTTAGCATATTGCACTGTTAAAATATTACTATTGCGCATGTACAAATTTACTAGACGTTATTATTCGTGGTTATAGGTGTGGTGTATTCTAAACTCGAACGGTGAAATTAACCTCAAATTTCTACAATTACAAAGCAGTTTAGTTGATCTACCGATTTTGTGAAAAAATTGAATAATGGATTGTTTAATTGGTATAAAATTCAATGATTATGCTTTAATAGCAGCAGATATGACCAGCGTTCAAAGCATTCTGGTTATGAAATCAGGTAAGTCTTTATGATTTGCAAAAATTTCTCATTATTAATCGTTGTATCGTTTGATACCTAGATGAGAACAAGCTTTACAAATTATCAAATAAATTGGTAATGGCCATCTGTGGTGAACAAGGTGATACCACACAATTTGCTGAATATATCGCCAAGAACGTCCAATTGTATAAAATGCGGAATAATTATGAATTGAGTCCGAAAGAAGCTTCGTTCTTTACAAGACGGATCCTAGCCGATAATCTACGCTCATCAGTAATATTTCAATTAATTTTCCGATTATTGTAAAAAAAAACACGTTTATTTTTATAGACGCCATATCATGTTAATCTATTGATGGCTGGTTATGATGATCAAAACGGCCCACAATTGTACTATATGGATTATTTAGCGTCTGTAGCTAATGTTAATTACGCTGCCCATGGTTATGGTGGTTATTTCTCATTATCGATAATGGACCGTAATTATCTACCAACAATGAACCCCACAGAGGGCTATAATTTACTGAAAGAATGCGTTAAAGAAGTCCAAAAGAGACTCATCATTAATCTACCAAATTTTAAAGTGCAGATTGTCGATAAAAATGGTATTCGTGATTTAGATCCAATTACCGTTGAAAGTCTACGTGCACAGTAAATTTTTGTATTTTTCATTAAAAAAAAACCTCAATTTCCCAATCAATTATAGTTTTTCTTTATTTATAAAATATTACGAAAACAAGATTAATACAGTTTAGACTAAACAAAAGGAAAACAACAGTTGCCAATTTGGCTGAATTCTGTTTTAGAATAAATACGAAAAAAAAACTTGCTAGAATTACAAATACCCTAAAATTTCAAGAAAAAGACCGATTGACTAAATTGTGTTGGCTTATTTAGCTTTCTTTGCTTCCGGTTTGGCGGTCTTCTCGTCTTTCTTCTTAGTTTCATCTTTCTCATCAGGCGCATCTTCATACCTTTTTGTTGGAATAAAAATTATTATTATATATTAAACAAATTTCACCGTGTAACTTACTTGAATAGAGCAGTTAAATCGCCTTTAATCAACGCTAATAGTAATGGTGTACCTAAGCATGCCGGTACTAGATAGAGAAGTGCCGGTTGGGCATGCTTAAACATATGCATGACGAAAATTGTCGTCATTAAACCTAGGAAATATGCCAAACAGGTGGCGTGGAAATAGGTTTTTGTTTGTCGTTTAAGACTATAATCAAATCTTAACAATAACGCTATAAATATACCAGGAATGACAATATCACCTAGACCGAGCATTGCAAAATTATTAGCGGAGAAACCATTGGTTAACAAGTCTTGTGGGAACAATACTAAAACATTGATCAATTTAGAAAATGTTTCAATAAATAAATCAAGATATAATCATACGTTTGATGGGTGCTTCGAAGCTTTTAGCAACAGTTACCATAACATCGGTGCCAAACACCCAAAATATATCGTAAAAGAACAGACCACACAATAGAATACAACCAGTTACAACATTATTTAAATGAAGTAATTCAACAGCATTCACAGCAAACGCCAATCCGAATAGATTATTAGCAATCCAATGTTTTTGTACTAAATACCAAGCACCAACTAACAAACATGCCGTCAATGAGACAACATCATAGGAGGAGAATTTGTAATTGATTAAGTAATGTGCCGAATCCCCTTCCCCTTGTTTGAATGTGATGTGATATGGTGTATTTGGAATTGCAGCCGGTACCAATTTGCTAACAACAGGGCTGGAATTGTAAGCAATTCAGTTGAAAATATAAACGAATTAAAGTGGTAGAAAACCTCAATAAATGTGTCAATGCCAAAACACCAAGGAAGAAAAAATAACCGGTCAATAAGAGATTAATGTACTCTTTGGAAAACAATTTGAACACAACGTACAATCCTACTAATGCACAGGAAGCCATTATCGGAAAAAAGGCTGCATCCCGCTTCGTCATCTTCTCTAATTTCTACAAAAAAAATCACAAAATCATCGATTAAAGAACAAATTTTCTATACTATTTTTTTTCAAATAGTTTCCTACATTTTCCTTATGGTAGTGGACAGACCGATAAGAACCAAAGAAAATTGGTAAAATTGCCATTATCACAATACTGCCATAAGCCACAGCCATACCTTCTGGTGTACTTGGTGGTCTTCCAGTTGTATTCGTTACATTTTCTTTTATATTTTCCGTAGCTTGTGCCACGATTAAATTTAAAACATCTGCCATATTTTCACTCAACTATTTTCTTTTCACTTTTCACAACGAATATAGCTGCCATACAAAAACCAATCTGACCAACCGCAGAAAGGACACGTATTTGCCAATTTGGACAAACTTCAAGCCGCAGTACTGCCACACCTATTTTTCGTCACCGATTTGAATCGATTATAAATGAAAATGTTGATAAATACCTTGTAGAAACCAAACAGAATTTATTTCTAATATTTTTGTAAAGTTTATATGTTAAAATATGGCATTATCTGTATATATAGTTGAGATGTTTGTAGAGCTATAATTAGATGCAAAACGCGGTATTTTTGAAATTCAGTATGGACGGTTCGAATATTAGAACAACAATGAAACGTAATTTAAGATAATTTTATTGTTATTCGTGGCTTAATAATAAATTTAAAACTTTATGTATACCTATTGTAAATATTCATCGTGTGCTTAATCTTTTGGTTCGAATTGTTTATTACGGAAATTTCACGCACTGATTAATTAATTTTGAAATGAAATTACTGGATTTAGTTACGGAAATTGGATTCGATATTGCTTTAATTGACCTTCTTTGCATCTCAATATTGGAGAATTGAAATGAGTTTTCTATGTATAGGTGGACGTGCCACATTTTTGTTGTTGTTGTTGTTGTTGTTATTGTTGTATAAGCCCCTCTCTCGATCTACCTGCACCAGGTGGGAAGACGATGGTATTCAGGTGCGTCCAAAGACTAAGCCATTCCTTACAAGTATTTGAAACTTTCAATTGTTATTGAGATTTAATTAACGTCGCCATTTTCGCGAAATGTCCACCATAATCGTACTATTAGGTGTTATTACGATAGTAATGAATTAATTTTAGTGTTTATTGTTGTAAATGATACGTGAAGAAAATGGGTTCAAAAATCGAGTATGTTGATTCATCGCAAATCTATGCAACAAGTTATGTACGTAATTCAAAAGCTATCGGTGTACTATGGGCGATTTTCACGATTTGCTATGCAATCATCGGAGTTGTATCGTTTATAACGCCAGAATGGATCGGTGATATTGATAGTGATAATCCGGGGAAATTTGGTTTATGGTCAATATGCTATGCTGAAGAAAATAGTGGTGAACATTGTCAAAATAGTTTAAATGATTTCCTCAATATGGCAAATATGATATTTCAAGTGGCCACTGTACTTGTCGGTATGGCAGTAATTTGTGCCCTTCTTACAATCTGTGCCATGTTGTTGTTCTTCTTCTGTCATTCAACAACCGTCTTCCACATCTGTGGATGGCTTCAACTCATCTCAGGTATATACATACTTACAAACAATAAAACAAAAATAATCGAAAACTTTCACAAATCTTTATTAGCACACCAGAATTTCCTTGACTTTTAAAACGAAAAAAGAAAAAATTAATCAATATCAATGAGGAAGTAGAATTTTGTATCTACATATTGATTTTATTTTTAGAAAGGTGCTGATTTTGTATACTGTCGAAAGTATTACACAACAATTAAACAAACAATAAGTGGAATTTACTGATCCGTAAAATAATAACAAAATTTATTAAAATCTCAGTATGATTAGAAACTTTCACCAAAATGTTCCCAATCAATCGTTTTCCATACAACAAAAAAATGGGTTGAATTTCACTTATTGTTGTGTGTTTGTTAATTGAGAACTAGCAATCAGCGATCTGGGTCGAGAGGTAATGTTTAAAACACCATCAACGACCAGATGGACATGTTTGCAGAATTAGAGACAACTTATGTTAGAGGAATTCTGTTACTTGTATAGTCAACTCACAACTTTAAAAGAGTAATAAAAATTTGATCAACAAAGATCACTTGGAATTGTGGTAATTTAAAAACTGCTGTTTATTTTATATAGCAGCTGAAACTCATTTACCTTCTATTACCTGTTTTAATTGGCAGAATTGTAAAGGTGTGGTTACTTAATTCAGTTGGTTTATTACTCTCTTAAAATTGTGCGTTATCTATACTACTCCTTACCAAAAATACAATTGATGCTTATTATGGTCAATTATTTGAGAATTTGTAACTATAATGCCGTTAGTTTTGCATTGTAAATCAACAAACAAAACGTAATTCTTTCAGTTACACAACAATTGATGTAATACAGATAGTAACGCATATTTTCCGATCATCATAACTGTACGTCAACGATGAGAACTGCCAAAACAATAGTTATTGTTTGCCAAGTCTAACATTTTTGTTTTATTAAAACTACAAACAGAACCGGCCCTAACAAAAATGGAGCCCAGTGTAAGGTTAACTTGCGGGGTTTTTAAAAATAGGATAACATTTTTTGTATTGACAGCTCTAAATTTCAAGTACTTTTCTATTATTTTCAATGTTGAGAAAGATTTTTGTGCGAAAGCTACGTAACTGATAACCATAATGGTAATATTTGTAATATACAGAGGGTAATTAAATTAGAAGGTATTTTGCAGGGTCAAAAAAAAGAAACACATTCTTGACTACAACCTGCCAAAATTTTAACCATTTTTTGATGGTCGATAAGATCCTATTAACTTGCCGTAATGTTGTTGTCGAGAACTGATAAGAAAACATGTGTCAGTATCACACATCTCGGATTTTCATGGAATTAAAGTCTTACTGACCTACTTGTTTGTTACACAATTAGTTTTATCGATAATGTTACTCGTTTCTAATACATCTGAAAATTTTACCGAAATATTCAACCCCCTTCTTTCACCAACTCAGTTTTTCAGTCTGGCAAATTATCTAAAGAAATGACTAAAGTAATAGATAAATGTTAGGAATATTTAACAATGAATGTTTATCTGCAAATAGCAACTCATAAGATAAAAAGTCAAAAAATGGACCGACAATTTCACCATCTGGTAGCTTTCAGACAAATCAGGTAAAGATGAGTGTTTATCCCGATGGTGGAATTGTCGGTCTTTTTTTGATTTATTATTTTATGAGCTTCCACTTGACTTTATTCTATTACTATTTAATAAAGGTAATTCGATTACACACCGTATTGTATGTGATCTTGGAAAGCAAAGCTCGACGACAAAAATTTTCGATTTTGCAAAATCAGTGAGCGTCACGAGGCCTTCAGAAAAACGGGACTTTGTGCCTTTTGGTCCGTTCGTACCGCGGCCCTGACTACATAATTGACTTTAAAAAATATTTATTTCTGTTTCAGCTGTATGTATGATCGCCGGTTGTGCCTGTTTTCCAGCCGGCTGGTCAGATCCAACAATCCAAAAAGTCTGCGGTCCATCGGATCGCTACGATCTGGGTACGTGCGGTATACGTTGGGCCTACCTTCTAGCAGCTATCGGTTGTTTAGATGCTATCATTTTGGCAACATTAGCATTTATATTAGCAACACGCCATATCCGTCTACAGCCTGATCCACATTACGCTCCTGCTAGTTTATTTAAAGGTGTATACTGTTGTTGATTTTCATATAATTGCAAGACATAAATTGAGTTTGTTGTTGTAGGCGAGATGAATAGTGCATTCGTTGGCGATACAGCTAGTATTGCTGGTTCTAGAAAATCATTAAATTTACATCCAGTTTTATTGATGCATCCAGGACAAGATGATACATATTCACAATTTTCACAAAGAACAGTACCGAGATCTATACATTCCGGACATTATGTCCACCAACATGGTATCCATCATAATTTTCAATTATAATAACAATATTTAGATTTTAATTTAATAAAATTTATTCGAGTAAAGGTTTGACGTGTAATTCTTCAGCGAATCGTCGACAAGCCGCCAACTGGTCTTGAACGTACTGCAATCCACTTGTCGTACTGGATCTACCTGCCGGACAAAACAAAACTTCTTTCACATCTTAGCAAATCTATATCAACTAGTTTTTAAACTACTAAAAAATATTGAGCCTTTACAGAGATATTTGAAAGAAAGAACTGATTTCACAGGAGTAAATTTAACCGCCAATATATCATATTATCGAAATCTGGAATTTAAAATTCGGGTGGTTTACTTGCAAGTTTAAAGTATCTATTGCTGACAAAAGAAAAAGACGAAAAGATCGTGTTTAGTGGTATGCTTGAAACGAAAAAAAAAACGGTTTTTGTTTTCGGTTCAACTTCAGATTTCATTCCAGTCAAAATTTCGTTTTTTCCGGTTTTCGGTTCAAAGTTCTGGTTGTAATTAATTAATTAAAGATTTGATAGTACCTGGATGTTGGGCCATAGACACCTATTTAAGGATTGAGTGGTATTTCAAGATTGAGTAATTATTTAGTTTAATTTTCATAATCTTGCATTAAATTATAGCAATACATTTAAAAATAAAAATTTTGATAAAGTTTATTAAACTGTTTAAATACAACAATAAACAGTTAAAATTTATTTCGATTTTAACGGAGCAACATTCAACATTTTCGCCAACTTTTCGCAAGTATCGTGTTGATCTTGTACGTAACGAACCCCACCAGCCTTATCTACAGCCTTCATATGTAATCGTTCAGGATCACCAGCAACCATTACAGGTTTCTCTGGATTTGTCTACAACATTTAAAGAATGCATTTGAGAAAATATGCGAATTAGAATCGTACCGGTTCCATGTGTCGCATATAATCCATCAAATCACTTAAGCGTTCTTTAAAGCCCGGTGCAAAACATTCGGGATTGATTGCAACGAAACATTGTCCTAGATTTGCATTCTGTGAAAAATCACCCCAAGTTCTAATGTTTGGACCATAATTAGCACCACCCAAAATACCAGAGAAGATTTCAACGAGGAATCCCAAACCGGTACCTTTATAGCCAGAATTGGCCTCTTCACCGCCCAATGGCATTAATCGTTTCGTATTGTAAGCAGCTTCAGCGTCTGTTGTCGAATTACCTGTAGCATCTAATGCCCAACCGTGCGGTATAGGCTCGTTTTTTCTTTTTGCTATTTCTATCTAATAATAATAGAAAATTTCAAAATATTGTCGGACTTTTTAATTAAATTGCAGTGTTACCTTGCCCACGGCTACAGCAGTTGTGGCCATATCAAGAACGAAACTATCACATTGTTCCGCCGGTGCACCCAACGATAACGGATTGGTGCCTAAGGCGGCGCATTTGGCACGGGTCGGTGCCATCAATGGTGAAGTATTCGAGAAACTCATGCCGAGAAGGCCTTGTTCGATCGCTTGAAGTGTATACATTCCAGCAATACCGTAATGATTACTACCTAAACTAGTCAAAAATGAAGATTTCAAGCTAGTCGCGTTCGATATCTTTACCTTTAGCTACAACCCAACCAACTCCAACTTCTTTGGCTTTCTTTATCGCTAAATCCATGCAAAAATTGCCAATAACGGCGCCTAATCCATTCTTACCATCCACCCATGCTGTGGCTGGTGTTTCTTTAATAATTTCCGGTACGGCTTTACAATCGCACAATCCACTCTTTACATCATTCACATACATGTCTATCAATTAAAATAAATTAAACAAATAGTAAATCAAACAATCCAATTATAGAAACCTAATCGATTCATGCCGTGGCTGTAATGGCCACGATAATCAGCCTCGGCCAGAAGATCCCCAAGAGCCTCAGCATGGCATTGCGGTGCACCCAATGCTGTCATGCAATCGACCATAAATCGTTTCGCCTCCGACAATGGCGTAATTGGAGTGTCTGGAAGAGATTGCACATGAGCTTTAAAAATCCCCATAAATTCATTGCAAACTTACTCGTATTGACTAGATCAGTTGACATCTTTCTCAAATTGATTAGTTGATTTGTAAAAACAAACTGACTAGAACGAGAGACTATTGGAATAATGTTGAAAAACAAGGTCATGCTGTGATGATGATAATTGTGATAAAGTTGATAAGTCTGTTAATTAAACAACAAACAAAATTTATTAATGTCGCACAATTGCTGTTGTTAGTTGAATTATTTGATAATTATTATTGTTGTTTATGACTTGTATATAGTGTGATGATAAGACTGAGATGATGACCGCACGTTGATTTCGTACAAGTTATCAAAAGAAGATTCACTGATTGTTGTGTTGTTCATTCACTTCAATACATTGTTGACAAAATAATTGGCATCAATTGTGCTTCATTAAAATAAATTGTAATCATTTCAATTGCCGATGATATATCAAACAATAAAAGAGGCTTTTATAGAAACAATTTTCCCTTAACTAATTACGATCGAATTTCCACTATATAAACACCAACAAGCTTACATTCCATCTTTCAATAAACAACTACTATCTATTCTCTATTTGCTCATGGTTTTTATTACAATGATTTTAAAAATAATTCGCCTTGAAATTATAAAACTTGAAATAATAACCCGGATGGCGCGTTTCAATCGGCGCAAGCGTCATTTAAACGATTTCAAAACAGAGAAAACTGTATTCGAATAACCAACCCCCCCAGAAGCCACCCTGTTGTTGGTGATGATGTTGTTGTCCTTTTTCCGCACTTGTACACAGTCTTCAACCCCATATTTCTTAACCTATCTTTTTCGGCAAAACACAACATCAGGGTGTATTTTATGGGGAGAGAATGTTTAAACAATCATTGTGTGAGATGATGTATCGCGATGGTGGTGCAATTGTTGTGCCTAAATATTAATAAAGATTTGAGAACAATTATTGAATCTTACAGATGATTACTGTCATCGATGCAAGGATATTGGGGTAGGTATGAACCACTACCAGTACTATCTCACTATTACCATATGGCTTGTTGGGGGTTTTCCACGATTTTTTATTTGTTAAATTTATCGTTGAAAATAGAACAGTAATTCTGGCGTAATTGTACACAATTTACTTAATTATTGTTTATTAGAGAGACAGATAACGTTAAAGATTACGGTACAGCTCGGTTCGTCTATTAATAAGCTTGTTTGTAATTTTTGTTGTCGTCTTGTTTAGATTCTCAAAACTTTACAACAGTACCTAATGTTATTATTTTACAAAAAGGTAAGCATAATTACATCAACGGATGTTTAAAGTGAAATTACAATTAATTATATTTAAAGTAGAGTATACGCCTCGTTCCTCTCTGTTGATTTGATGATAGTTGTTGCGCTAAAATCGAGCCATTTCCTCGTCCAGACTCGGTACCAGTTGATCATACGTTGTCCAACTCGCTCGTATACAACAGTGGATTTTGTTCGCGTTAACGGCAAAAAGACCGTATTTTTATTGTTGTTATTATTTATTTTCAAACGGCTAGACGAGACAACAGCCGTACAAGTGCCGGCATAATATATAAGTAGATAGGTATCTAACAGTGGCTTAATTAGATTTAAATTTAGTCGGGCGACTCGTCTCGAATAGGTGCGACTCGTGCTAAATTCTTCCATTTATTGAAAAATTCGAATTTCGATTATTGTATTGTTGTAGTTGTTATTTAGTAATGAAGAGGTGGGTCGACGATCCAAGGCCGGTGATAGTGGTAGAGGACCGCTGGTTTTAAAGTCTGAAGGTTTCCTTTACCTGTCCGTGTTTGTGTGTATTCATGTGTTGTTCTGGTGTTGTTTGCAACAACATGGTTGCAACTAATTCGTGTATTTTTCAAAAATCTTCAATTCACACGTTACATTTATTCCAACAACAATAAACCAAAATCATCAAGATTTCAATTATTTACAATCAAAACAATATACAAAAGAAAATAGCAAACGAGTAAGTAAACATACAAAAATTACAAGAAATTATCGTAAATCACATATTCGAAATAATTGTACATAATGAATTTATTTTATAATTTATTTATAATTGTAAATTTCCGGCATATCGAGGTCGTTACTAATTTATTTGTACAAATGATACAACACCAGTGGCGTTACTAAATCAAATCCGCTCTTGTCATAGTACATCCTTATCGATTGATCTAATGTTGAATTGATGAAGCAATTCTATAATATAGTGTCAAAGAACTCCTGTACAGAGGCGCCTTTACTGTTATTAATTTTAGATTCATATATCCTACGTGTAATATCTTGACGCAACTACTGTGTGATAACGTCACGACGACATAAGGAATTTTAAAAATAACCAACTAAAACATTGCATAAATAACCAACCAGTACAGGCCCGGACTGGACAAAGCGAATAAGCGGAGATTACCTTCGGGGACAATTGTCTTTAGAGGGGCCACGCAATTTATTTTTTTTTTAAAAACGTGCCATATGCTTATTTAAAATATAGGCGATGTACATACAGAAATTCATGATATTTGTAGAAAATATTTTCGTTGTTTTAGCAACCCCCTATTCTCTTATTTTAAATGAAACGGCATTTTTTGATTGCATTTTTGAATTCTATGGTTAAATCGATGGGGACTTTGACGGTATGGCTTGTGGTCCTCCAGCGCTGCAAACCTCAAGCTTCTATTAACAATAAAAAATGTACCGTTCTATTTAAAATAAGAAAGTAAAGTAGAATAACGAAAACATTTACTAGAGCAAGTTCAGGTGGAGAAACGGTTCTAGTCAAAATTTTATAAACTTCTTGTCCTTCTAATAGCCCATCGTCAAGGCACACCCGCTATTTTTATTTACTTTAAAAGTATCAGGGCCAAACTGTACAAACAGTAATAATAGCATGGGAAAGTTTTAATTGAGAAGAGAAAATAGATTACGAGAACTAACTTTTTTTTTTAATTTATTGTAATTGGAATTGAGGATGTTCTCAAATCTTAAATTCCAACACTCTTCAAGCTTGACACACAAAAGAAATATAAAAATAAATAAATAAATAATCACATAGTGCGAGAGGAAATGGGGAATCTATCCAACATCCTGTAATAGTTGAAATTTTTATTAAATTTCCATATCTCTTATTTATTTGAGAAATTATAAATGTTAATAAAAATCTAGTTCTGAACGTTTTGATAAACGTCATTTTAATTTAAAAACAAATTCTATTGTTTTCGAGTCGGATTTAATTAAACGAAAATTTGTAATAAAGTTAAGTTAACCGTGGAAACTTTCCTCATCATAAGGTTTGGTGTTTATTTCTTGATTGTACAAAGAAAAAATATGGTAAGATTATTTATTTATTTATTTCTTTATTTATTTATTTATTTTATATAATAGTCCCCTATTATAAATAACCAATTTAAACCAATATTTGATCTTGTGTTATCGGTATTGCTCTATATTTCTTTTTTATAAAATTAATTAAACTCCAAATCAATTCGATTGATTTGTGTTCTTTGATATCGCAATAACATACATATATTTGCCGCAATTTAACTTATCAATATTACATACACATGTGTAGGTACATAAACTTTAATAAAAACAACAAAACTGTAAATATTATTATTTCGCAATTGATTACAGAAAAAGTGCTTATTTTGCATGTTTTATTATTATTTTCTTCTAAAAACATCTAGATTTCTAACAATTAACAATACAATTCAATGTATTTCCATTTTTGACAAATTTATAATAATTTGCCCATAAGAACATCATCAACAACAGCTGGTATTATCAGTTTCACAAAAAAGTAACCAAGACATAAGTGAGAATATCACGGTTTTCGGTTCGTGTGAGTCCGGCT